>OW804101.1:79050114-79071001 GCA_942159475.1 Sthenelais limicola | reverse complement strand
CCTTCCTCTCTCCCCTCTCTCTGTGTCTCCCTCTCTCCTCTCTCTCTCTTTCCCTCTTTCTCCCTCTCTCCCCCCCCCCTCTCTTTCCTCTATCTCTTTCTGTCTGTCTGTCTCTCCTCTCTCTATCTCTCTCTCCCTACCCTTCCCCCTGTCTCTATCCCTGTCCCATCCCTGTCCGACACCAGTCACTATTTCTGCTGTTGCTCATTTATTTCTAACTCGTCACTCGTCACTCCGTATATAAATATTGTGTTTCTCTTCCTCCTCCCTGCCCCCCCTCCTCCCCCCTCCCTCCCTCCCCCTCCCGCTCCCCCCTCCCCCCCTCCCCCTCCGCCCCTCCCCCCCCTCCCCCCTA
Source organism: Sthenelais limicola (assembly GCA_942159475.1). NCBI lineage: Eukaryota > Metazoa > Annelida > Polychaeta > Phyllodocida > Sigalionidae > Sthenelais > Sthenelais limicola. Next base: position 79,070,646 of record OW804101.1, on the reverse strand, counting down.
AAGCCCTTAAACCCAGCCAGTAGCCAGACACTCGTCTGCCCCGTTATCTGATTATACCCCCTCCCCTCCACCCCCCCGCCCACTAGGTAGACTGACCCAGGGGAGGAATGGAAGGGTGTCCTTAGCGGGGCAGCTGTACACATGTAAACATTGCACCTAACCACCCGCCCCCCTCCCACCTTAGCCACACCCCCTCCCCACCTCGCCCCCGCCCCCACCCCCGTCACTCAAGTGCCCCCCGCCCCCCCGGCCCGTGCAGCCCCTGTCAGGAGTCAGGGTTTGTGTTTTCATGAAGCGGTCTGGGCTTAAGATGACATGGGTGAAAACGCCAGAAAATGTACAATTTGTCCTCAGCAATCCGCTCAAATAACACAAATTTAAGGCAATAATAATTATGTTCAAAACTCAGTTCAACATAACCAAACGAATTGTTTGAATCAAGGCATTACTAAATATACTCAGATGTACCTAGTGTTGACCATTTTTCAGTCTAATTTAACAGAATTTATTAAATATTAAACTTTTTTTTAGAAAACCACCTTCCAGGAACTGAAAAAAATGCGACAGTTTCTGTGATTTCCAGTTCCAATGTTATTGCACTGAAAGCGAAGACTGGAAATGACAAAACACTGTCACATCAAATGTCTACTTTATAATGACAGTTGTTTTAAACATGGGAAATGAACTTTTTGACTGTGGACTTAGGACAATCTGTTTTCCTGCCTTTATTACCTTTTTTGGTTGAAAAATTAAACAAAAAATCAGGCAATGGTCAAAAAAACGTTTATAGGGGAAGGTTTTCGAGGTAAGGGGGTGGGGAGGGTAAATCTGAAACACATCTAATTTTTTTTGGCCTTGGACGCCTACTGCGCTAATGGCTTTTCTGGGCAAGGAGCATCATAATGGGATTATAATGGTATTTTGCGGACCTAATGTTTGTTTGTTTGTTTGTTTTAATTTTATTGTAAGCTCTCATACATGTATGATATTTTTCAGCCTATGTTTACAAAAACGTTACCTTGATATACACGTAAATTACTACATCAATAGGGGAGTTGCATGTGCCACTGCGCATGTCTGTTACAATGCATCCTGGGATAGATTCTAGTGAAATCTGACATACAAATATTTGACAATATTTTATCGAAAATTGCAAGAATGTTTTCACAAATATGATTGGTTTTTATAAATGATCTATGAAAACCAAATGCATGATGGGAAAGATGAAGAGCTGTCTTAATGAAACATGTATAACACGATGAATATTAACTTTTGAGCATTGATAAATATTCCATGCTGAACATGACATGTTTTACATAGATTTTACACTGTACCATTAGTCCCATGATTCCATGCGAATTAGAGGTTCAAAATGGCGGCTATGCAAATCCCCTATTAGAAGCAGATCATACAAAATTAAGAGTCTATATGTCCATAACGAACATCTACCTTTAGCATACATATGGTTACATAAGTTACATTAATTAATTAATTAAGGACCATATACATATACAGCATGTTCTTTGGGATTTTACATGTAATAAGATTAAGTTTAAAGATAAAATACCACCGTTGTCAGCACTGCTGCAGGCAGGAATTCAAGGAACTAATGCATGAAACAATGGAATTCAATATATTTTTGTTCAAACTTTATATTGAGAAAGAACATGGTTGGGGGAATGCAAAATGCCAAAAAACTGGATATTATCATATTATTTTGTGTTTTAGGGATGAGCGAAGTTTACTTACCTTCACTATTGGTTTCAAATGGGGGAAGCTCATTGTGATGCAAGTTTAGCTGAATAACTTTTTTTTTAGTTCAATGACCCCTTATTTTTTTTATTTGGGAGGGGTAGAATAACATGTCAGCAATGTATATGCAGATTTAAAAGAAAATCGTATGATTTAAACATATGCTATTCGGGAAAATGCAGGAAATACCCGTTTTTCCATAGACTTCTATAGTGAACAGTAATAAATTTCAGTGGTCCCTGAAATAAAAACTAATCCAATGACATATGGTTTTGGGGGGCTTTTTGGGTTCCCCCAACCATGTTCTTTATAAATCCAAAGTTTAAAGAAAATTCCATGATTCATTCATTTTTTAAGTGAACACTGGCATTTACCTTTAAGCCTAGATTAGAAACCCGTTAAACTCTATTTTAAACAATACAACATGTTTTCATGCGATGCAACTGTCTACAATTAAATAAATTACAAGCCTTAATGAATAAAAACAAATCATTGATAGAAAAAATGCAATTTATATTTCTCAATCTGAGCAACACGGTGTCACGTTTCTTCAGGTGGTAAACAACATTGGCAGAATAATTATAGAAGGGGCATAAATGTGATGTGTTTCAGGAAAATGTGTCATAAGTCGCAAAATTGATATTTTTTAAAGTGTTTTTTTCACAAGATAACATTATCGGAATGTTCTGATCTTTTACGGGTTGATGACTCATGGTAACATCAATCGATGTATCAACTATCAGGGCAATCTATATAATATATCCTTTCTTTTTAAAGGTCGTCATACGGACTACATTTAGTTACTTTACTGTTTATTGACCCCCAGAAATATTGAAAACTTTTTTTTTTCAAAAACGAAAATATCAAACTTAAAATCTAGAAATAGTTATTAGATAATTAAACTGTTTACTATCATTGGAATCGGCTTGATCTCATCTTTTCAAATGAAATGGTATCCCCAAATCTATTTTTTGTGACTTATGACTCATTTTACTGAAACTCATCACAAATCTAGAAAAAATGCATTTGATTTGACACTACTCCTGATGAAGGCCAAGTAGGCCCGAAAGCCTTGAGTTCAATAAACAACATCAACCTTAAGATAAGATAAGATAAGATAAGATAAGATGTTGTTTATTTGCCTTTGAAGTATACATGAGTATCAGTTTATGTGAGAAAAGAGACAAATGGGTCGACATGCCTTATGGTACAGCTAGTGTACCATCTCTTCCGGCCGTTACCGAATTTGGAAGAGAAATGTACAATTTGTAGTACTAAATGTGTAGAGCTACTACCAATTGTACATTTTCTGAAAATCTGACCCATTTGTAACAATTCATTACGTTTGAGCACCATTTGACTTTAAATATGGGTCATATATGTCCAGGTGGTATTTATGTGTTAAATATCACCTAAACTTGTTATTGTTGTGGTTGCATGCCAACCAACAAGTTTGTTGAATTGAATTGAATTGAAACATCCTTTATTTTTTTTAACATCCTTTATTTGTCAAAGTTATGAAATAACAGTTACATAGAGAAAAACGACAAGTAGGTCGACAGTCTTCTGGGATAATCCCAGTTCTTCCAGTCGTTCCCTTTTACGTTAGAAGATCAACTTGGGGAAAGCTAATAAGTGTTAAATGAGTTAATCAATTAATTAATTAATTAATCAACTAATTGAGTGATTAATGGTCAAATTAATACATAAGTAAGCGTAATCTCTCAGCATGACCGTACAGTATGCTGTGGTAATCACACAATACAGTGAGATTATAGACCCAATAATGCTAATTGTGTTAACTGGCCTCACATACCTGCTCCAGTACCTGCTCCTGTACCTGCTCCTGTACCTGCTCCTGTACCTGCTCCTGTACCTGCTCCTGTACCTGCTCTTGTACCTGCTCCTGTACCTGCTCCTGTACCTGCTCCTGTACCTGCTCCTGTACCCGCACCTGTACCTGCTCCTGTACCTGCTCCTGTACCTGCTCCTGTACCTGCTCCTGTACCTGCTCCTGTACCTGCTCCAGTACCACCTCCTGTACCTGCTCCTGTACCTGCTCCTGTACCTGCTCCTGTACCTGCTCCTGTACCTGCTCCTGTACCTGCTCCTGTGCCCTCTCCTGTATCCCCTCCTGTACCTGCTCCTGTACCTGCTCCTGTACCTGCTCCTGTACCCGCACCTGTACCTGCTCCTGTACCTGCTCCTGTACCTGCTCCTGTACCTGCTCCTGTGCCCTCTCCTGTATCCCCTCCTGTACCTGCTCCTGTACCACCTCCTGTACCTGCTCCTGTACCTGCTCCCGTACGTGCTCCTGTACCTGCTCCTGTACCTGCTCCTGTACCTGCTCCTGCACCACCTCCTGTACCTGCTCCTGTACCTCCTCCAGTACCTGCTCCTGTACCTGCTCCTGTACCTGCTCCTGTACCCGCACCTGTACCTGCTCCTGTACCTGCTCCTGTACCTGCTCCTGTACCTGCTCCTGTACCTCCTCCAGTACCTGCTCCTGTACCTGCTCCTGTACCTGCTCCTGTACCTGCTCCTGTACCTGCTCCTGTACCTGCTCCTGCACCACCTCCTGTACCTGCTCCTGTACCTCCTCCAGTACCTGCTCCTGTACCTGCTCCTGTACCTGCTCCTGTGCCTGCTCCTGTACCTGCTCCTGTACCTGCTCCTGTGCCTGCTCCTGTGCCTGCTCCTGTACCTGCTCCTGTACCTGCTCCTGTGCCTGCTCCTGTGCCTGCTCCTGTACCTGCTCCTGTACCTGCTCCTGTACCTGCTCCTGTGCCTGCTCCTGTGCCTGCTCCTGTACCTGCTCCTGTACCCGCTCCTGTACCCGCTCCTGTACCTGCTCCTGTACCTGCTCCTGTACCTGCTCCTGTACCTGCTCCTGTACCTGCTCCTGTACCTGCTCCTGTGCCTGCTCCTGTACCTGCTCCTGTACCCCTCTAGTACATATTTGTTCAAGAAAGAAATTTTCGTCAGGCACAAAAGATGTTCAGAAGCCACAAGTATACACAGCCCAAAGAGCTGACCCTTGGTATGACCTCCTCCTGTACCCGCTCCAGCACCCTGACCTAATTGCACCCCTCCAGCACCCCCTTCATTCACCCCTGACCTAATTGCACCCCTCCAGCACCCCCTTCACTCACCCCTGACCTAGTTAATCATGTGTAGCATAATATCATCACAAACATCAAAAGAGAACCCTTGCAGTATAAAGGGTAACCCCCGTGGAGGCCCATGTCCCATGTCTGCTGCATGTCCAGTCCTCACAATAGGGGGATTGTCCTTACCACTGTACACGTCTGATACACAATAGGGGGTTGTGCTTGCCACTGTACAGGTCTGATACACAATAGGGGAGTTGTGCTTACCACTGTACAGGTCTGATACACAATAGGGGAGTTGTACTTACCACTGTACAGGTCTGATACACAATAGGGGAGTTGTACTTACCACTGTACAGGTCTGATACACAATAGGGGAGTTGTACTTACCACTGTACAGGTCTGATACACAATAGGGGAGTTGTACTTACCACTGTACAGGTCTAATACACAATAGGGGAGTTGTCATTACCACTGTACAGGTCTGATACACAATAGGGGGGTTGTACTTGACACTGTACAGGTCTGATACACAATAGGGGGATTGTGCTTACCACTGTACAGGTCTGATACACAATAGGGGAGTTGTGCTTACCACTGTACAGGTCTGATACACAATAGGGGGACTGTCCTTGCCACTGTACAGGTCTGATACACAATAGGGGGGTTGTACTTGTCTCTGTACACATCTGATACAGAATAGGGGGGTTGTCCTTGCCACTGTAGTACAACCCCCCTATTGTGTATCAGGTCTGATACACAATAGGAGAGTTGTGCTTGCCACTGTACAGGTCTGATACACAATAGGGGGGTTGTGCTTGCCACTGTACAGGTCTGATACACAATAGGGGGGTTGTCCTTGTCACTGTACAGGTCTGATACACAATAGGGGAGTTGTGCTTACCGCTGTACAGGTCTGATACACAATAGGGGAGTTGTGCTTGCCACTGTACAGGTCTGATACACAATAGGGGAGTTGTGCTTACCACTGTACAGGTCTGATACACAATAGGGGGGTTGTGCTTGCCACTGTACAGGTCTGATACACAATAGGTCAGTTGTCATTACCACTGTACAGGTCTGATACACAATAGGGGGGTTGTCCTTACCACTGTACATGTCTGATACACAATAGGGGGGTTGTCCTTGCCACTATACAGGTCTGATACACAATAGGGGGGTTGTGCTTGCCACTGTACAGGTCTGATACACAAAAGGGGGGTTGTGCTTGCCACTGTACAGGTCTGATACACAATAGGGGGGTTGTCATTACCACTGTACATGTCTGATACACAATAGGGGGATTGTCCTTGCCACTATACAGGTCTGATACACAATAGGGGGGTTGTGCTTGCCATTGTACAGGTCTGATACACAATAGGGGGGTTGTGCTTGTCACTATACAGGTCTGATACACAATAGAGGGGTTGTCCTTACCACTGTACATGTCTGATACACAATAGGGGGGTTGTCCTTGCCACTATACAGGTCTGATACACAATAGGGGGGTTGTGCTTGCCACTGTACAGGTCTGATACACAAAAGGGGGGTTGTGCTTGCCACTGTACAGGTCTGATACACAATAGGGGGGTTGTCATTACCACTGTACATGTCTGATACACAATAGGGGGATTGTCCTTGCCACTATACAGGTCTGATACACAATAGGGGGGTTGTGCTTGCCATTGTACAGGTCTGATACACAATAGGGGGGTTGTGCTTGCCACTATACAGGTCTGATACACAATAGGGGGGTTGTGCTTGCCACTGTACAGGTCTGATACACAATAGGGGAGTTGTGCTTGCCACTGCACAGGCCTGATACACAATAGGGGGGTTGTCATTACCACTGCACAGGTCTGATACACAATAGGGGGGTTGTGCTTGCCACTGCACAGGTCTGATACCCAATAGGGGGGTTGTGCTTGCCACTGTACAGGTCTGATACACAATAGGGGGGTTGTGTGTGCCACTGTACATGTCTGATACACAATAGGGGGGTTGTGCTTGCCACTGTACAGGTCTGATACACAATAGGGGAGTTGTGCTTGCCACTGTACAGGTCTGATACACAATAGGGGAGTTGTGCTTGCCACTGTACAGGTCTGATACACAATAGGGGAGTTGTGCTTGCCACTGTACAGGTCTGATACACAATAGGGGAGTTGTGCTTGCCACTGTACAGGTCTGATACACAATAGGGCAGTTGTCCTTACCACTGTACATGTCTGATACACAATAGGGGAGTTGTCATTGTCACTGTACAGGTCTGATACACACTAGGGGGTTTGTGCTTGTCACTGTACAGGTCTCAACTTATACACAATAATAGGGGGCTTGTATCAGTCACTGTGTGTGTCTGAAGTGAAGGATTACGGGATACACAATAGGGGACTTGTATCAGCCACTGTGTGTCTGAAGTAAAGGATTATGGGATGCACAATAGGGGACTTGTATCAGTCACTGTGTATGTCTGTAATGAAGGATTATGGGATACACAATAGGGGACTTGTATCAGTCACTGTGTATGTCTGTTATGAAGGATTATGGGATACACAATAGGGGACTTGTATCAGTCACTGTGTATGTCTGAAGTGAAGGATTATAGGATACACAATAGGGGACTTGTATCAGTCACTGTGTATGTCTGAAGTGAAGGATTATAGGATACACAATAGGGGACTTGTATCAGTCACTGTGTGTGTCTGAAGTGAAGGATTATGGGATACACAATAGGGGACTTGTATCAGTCACTGTGTGTGTCTGAAGTGAAGGATTATGGGATACACAATAGGGGACTTGTATCAGTCACTGTGTGTGTCTGAAGTGAAGGATTGTTGGATACACAATAGGGGACTTGTATCAGCCACTGTGTGTGTCTGAAGTGATGGATTATGGGATACACAATAGGGGACTTGTATCAGTCATTGTGTGTGTCTGAAGTGAAGGATTATGGGATACACAATAGGGGACTTGTATCAGTCATTGTGTGTGTCTGAAGTGAAGGATTATGGGATACACAATAGGGGACTTGTATCAGCCACTGTGTGTGTCTGAAGTGAAGGATTATGGGATACACAATAGGGGACTTGTATCAGTCACTGTGTGTGTCTGAAGTGAAGGATTATGGGATACACAATAGGGGAGTTGTATCAGCCACTGTGTGTGTCTGAAGTGATGGATTATGGGATACACAATAGGGGACTTGTATCAGTCATTGTGTGTGTCTGAAGTGAAGGATTATGGGATATACAATAGGGGACTTGTATCAGTCACTGCGTGTGTCTGAAGTGAAGGATTATGGGATACACAATAGGGGACTTGTATCAGTCACTGTGTGTGTCTGAAGTGAAGGATTATGGGATGCACAATAGGGGGCTTGTATCAGTCACTGTGTATGTCTGAAGTGAAGGATTATGGGATACACAATAGGGGACTTGTATCAGTCACTGCGTGTGTCTGTAATGAAGGATTATGGGATACACAATAGGGGACTTGTACCAGCCACTGTGTATGTCTGAAATGAAGGATTATGGGATACACAATAGGGGACTTGTATCGGTCACTGTGTATGTCTGAAGTGAAGGATTATGGGATACACAATAGGGGACTTGTATCAGTCACTGTGTGTGTCTGAAGTGAAGGATTATGGGATACACAATAGGGGGCTTGTATCAGTCACTGTGTATGTCTGAAGTGAAGGATTATGGGATACACAATAGGGACCTTGTATCAGTCACTGTGTGTGTCTGAAGTGAAGGATTATGGGATACACAATAGGGGGCTTGTATCAGTCACTGTGTATGTCTGAAGTGAAGGATTATGGGATACACAATAGGGACCTTGTATCAGTCACTGTGTGTGTCTGAAGTGAAGGATTATGGGATACACAATAGGGGGCTTGTATCAGTCACTGTGTATGTCTGAAGTGAAGGATTATGGGATACACTATAGGGGACTTGTATCAGCCACTGTGTGTGTCTGAAGTGAAGGATTGTTGAAGGTTTGGAAACTAGATTGCTCCGTGCTCCCAGTGGCTCAAACTGTACATTTGATCTATTTTGCCTCTTTTTTAATTTTGTGTTTTTAACTATGGAAAAAACAAATTGAGTGCTGAGAAACCAAGTCATTTGATGTGTGAGAATTGATTTAGTTTGTCGTTATATGTGAGGTGTTTTAGGTAAATGAGTCATAAGTCGCAAAAAAAAGATTTTGAGATATCATTAGATTTGTAACAATGAGATCAAGGGGATTCCAATGATAGTAAACAGTCTAATAATCTTATGAGTATTTCTAGATTTTAAGTTTGATATTTTTCGTTTTTGAAAAAAAAAGTTTCCAATATTTCTGGGGGTCAATAATTAGTAAAGTAACTAAATGTAGTCCATATGAGGACCTTTAAAACTAACGGATATATTACATAGATTGTCCTGAAATTTGATACACCGATTCATATAAGTCAAGGTGATGAACTCCCCAAAATTCAGAAAATTCCAATAATGTGATCTTGTAAAGAAAACACTTTGAAAAATATCAATTTTGCGACTTATGACTCATTTTCCTGAAACACAACACATATGTGGTAGTTTATTATGATAATTTGTGGGGAATTTTTTGATTTACCAAGGTATTCAAGATTTTGAATTTAAAATCACCAAGAGTTTGGTTATACTTCTGTTATTGACAACTAAAGCCTACTCAATCTCTCTTCGTCGATTTAAATGTAAATCTAATAACTAGATGTATATTTATTTATTTATTTATTTATTTGGGTGCTGAGAATATTGTCACATTAATAAAATGCAACCAATAAAATACACAAACATAAACAATAGTATGACTGAATAGGGGATTTGCATGTGTCACTGCGCATGTCTGTTACACTGCATTCTGGGATGGATTCTGTTAAAATCTGACATACACATATTTGACAATATTTTATCGAAAATTGCAACAATGTTTTCACCAATATCACAGCTTGTATAAATCATCTATGAAAACCAAATGCATGATGGGAAAGATGGCCCTTGTGTTATGGAAACATGTATAACACATGGATATTGACAATAGAGCATTGATAAATATTCCATGCTGAACATGGCATGTTTTCTACAGATTTTAGACCATTAGTCCCATAATTCCATGCGAATCAGGATTCAAAATGGCGGCTATGCAAATCCCCTATTAATATAAGGGAGTAGGTACAGGGATTAATGCAACTCCCTCATTGTAATCCATCAGCAGACAACCTACCCCCTCTAGTGGTACATTTAGAAACCCATTAGAACCCTTTCCATCTAAACCCCAATATGTATGGGTGGGTCAGATGCTTAGAAAATGTACAATTGGCAGAGTAAATTCTGCTAAATTAGATTGAAAATGGTCAAAAATAGGTACATGTATATCTGAATATATTTGGCATTGCCTTGTTTTAAATAATCGGTTTGGATGTGTGTTAAACTGTATTTTGAACCTCACCATTGTCTTAAATTAGTGTTATTTGAGAGAATTGCTGAAGATAAATTGTACATTTTCAGGCGGATTCACCCTGGTACAAAGGGTATGAGGGGTGTTAATAGGGGGATGTAGTAGATCACTCACATGCCCACCTCCCCATGTCCAGCCAACTATTGTACTCTCTGCAGGACCTTATGGCTCCTGTGTACTGCATCCAAAGAAGGCAATTTCAAGTGTCGTTTTAACTTTATTTACGATGTTATGCTGTGAGGTTTTGGATTTATGGCGGTGTTGGTGTTTGTGATGAATGGGTTTATATATAGCTTCTGTCATCTCATTACTTGGTCTCTATTCCACTCTCTCTCTCTCCTCTCTCTACTCTCTCTCCCTCTCTCTCACTCTCTCTACTCTTTCTAATCTCTGTCACTCCTGTCTCTTCTCTCTCTCTCCACTCTCTCCTCTTTCTCTCCACTCTCTCCTCTCAGTCTCTCCTTTCTCTCCACTCTCTCCTCTCAGTCTCTCCTCTCTCTCCACTCTCTCCTCTCAGTCTCTCCTCTCTCTCCCTCTCTCTCCCTCTCTCTCTCCTCTCTCTCTCCCTCTCTCTCTCCCTCCCTCTCTCTCCCTCTCTCTCTCTCTCCTCTCTCTCTCTCCCTCCCTCTCTCCCTCTCTCTCCCTCTCCTCTCTCTCCTCTCAGTCTCTCCTCTCTCCCTCTCTCTACTCTTTCTCTCCTCTCTCTCCTCTCTCCTCTCTCTCTCCCTCTCTCTCCCTCTCTCTCTCTCTCCTCTCTCTCTCCCTCTCTCCCTCCCTCTCTCCCTCTCTCCCTCTCTCTCCCTCTCCACTCTCTCCTCTCAGTCTCTCCTCTCTCCCTCTCTCTACTCTTTCTCTCCTCTCTCTCCTCTCTCCTCTCTCTCTCCCTCTCTCTCCCTCTCTCTCTCTCTCCTCTCTCTCTCCCTCTCTCCCTCCCTCTCTCCCTCTCTCCCTCTCTCCCTCTCTCTCCCTCTCCACTCTCTCCTCTCAGTCTCTCCTCTCTCCCTCTCTCTACTCTTTCTCTCCTCTCTCTCCTCTCTCCTCTCTCTCTCCCTCTCTCTCTCCTCTCTCTCTCTCGCCATCTCTCTCTCCCTCTCTCTCTCCTCTCTCTCTCTCGCCATCTCTCTCTCCCTCTCTCTCCCTCTCTCTCCCTCTCTCTCTCCTCTCTTTCCTCTCTCTCTCCATCTCTCTCTCCCTCTCTCTCTCCATCTCTCTCTCCCTCTCTCTCCTCTCTCTCTCCCTCTCTCCCTCCCTCTCTCCCTCTCTCTCCCTCTCTCTCTCCTCTCTCTCTCCCTCTCTCTCTCCCTCCCTCTCTCCCTCTCTCTCCCTCTCCTCTCTCTCCTCTCAGTCTCTCCTCTCTCTCCTCTCTCTCCCTCTCTCTCTCTCCTCTCTCTCTCCCTCTCTCCCTCCCTCTCTCCCTCTCTCTCCCTCTCCTCTCTCTCCTCTCAGTCTCTCCTCTCTCTCCTCTCTCTCCCTCTCTCTCTCCTCTCTCTCCTCTCTCTCCCCTCTCTCTCCCTCTCTCTCTCCTCTCTCTCCCTCTCTCTCTCCTCTCTCCCCTCTCTCTCCTCTCTCTCCCTCCCTCTCTCTTCCCTCTCTCTCACTCTCTCGCTCTCTCTCCTCTCTCTCCCTCCTTCTCCTCTCTCTCACTCTCTCCTCTCTCTCTCCTCTTTCCCCTGTCTCTCCCTCCCTCTCCACTCTCTCCACTCCTTTTCCTTCTCTCCCCACTCAATCTCTGTCCTCACTCTTCCTCACTCTGTCCCCACTCTGTGTGTGTGTCTGTCCTCATTCTCCCATCCTCGCTGCCCACCCCACTCTCACTCTTCTCTTTCTCCTAACTCTCCCGACTCTATTCAATTCAATTTAAAAATTCTTTATTGCTGATGTTATTACAATGGTGGATCACCTCTGACACTAGTGTGATAACAGTTACAATTATAATTACCAGGCTATACAATTTATTTACCGTGATGCTAGTGTGGTAAAAGTAACATTACCACACCGGTAACAGTTGTAATTATGAGACTGATATGGCGTTGTCATATCATATGCCATATAATACTGATATATTAACAACATATGCAATATAAATGTAATAAGTGACCATATAAATAACATATCTTGTCCATATTGCTACCTTTACATATACCACACAAAAAGGTAACTAAAAAAGAGGACGGTTTAGAAGCCCTGTTGCAAAATCACCGAGACAATCCTCCAGAATTTCGGTCAAAAGTCGTATAGATGGGTAAGCAAAGAATGGAAGAAAATGTAGAAAATATTTTGTTGTTTACCAACGTTAACTGAGAGCACAGCTTTAGGGATAAATAAGTCCTTCACATGAGACTGACATGGGTCAGATTTTCAAAAAATGTACAATTGGCAGCTGTACTCTTTTAGTAAATTCTGATAAATTAAGCTGCAATTTGGCCAATACTAAGTGAATTCGAGTATATTCGGCATTGCAGTGATTGTAGCAATCTGTTTGGTTAGGTTGAACTGTATTTTGAACTTTATTTTCGTCTGAAATGTGGGTTATTTGAGAGGATTGGCGAATTGAGTTGTACATTTTCTGAAAATCAGACCCATATATTAGTTACACAAGGGAAATCTGGTGTCTGGGGGAAAAATGGTTTTTGATGGTTTGTGTGTGAAATTTAGACCCTTCTCGTTGATTCTATGGATGTTTGATATATACAAAATAATTAAGGATCCACCCACTAGGATTGTTTGATTTAGACAACGCTGGGATTGGATTTTAAAGTTTCTTTATTATTCTTTATCTTTATTCTTTTTCTCGTTTAAAATGCCTAAGTGTCAGGCTCTTATAAATTTTACATTTACTCTAGTACTTGTATCAACATTGAACGTATGTATAATGTCTTTGTCATCTGATTATTATAATTATCAAACTCTCTTTTGTAATTAAAATCAGCACGTCCTGAGAAAAGTGTAACTGTTACATAATGTTCTATTGCTGAATAAAAATCTTTAAATACAAACTTTGATACAAATACACAATTTTCCGAAGTGCTACAAGACTCCAGTAGGAGAATATTTCACACCCTAAATGGGTCAGATTTTCAGAAAATGTACAATTTGTCTTCAGCAATCCTTTCAAATAACACAAATTGAAGACAATAGTGATGTTCATAGTTTAGTTCTAACACAGCCAAACAGACTGCTTGAATCAAGGCAACACCAAATATACTCAGATATACCTAGTTTTGATAATTTTTTCAATCTAACTTTCCAGAAGTAACTAAATGTTTGGAGCTGCCAATTGTACATATTCTGGAATCTGACCCAAAATGATAAATAGCAATGTTTATGTGCGACCTTCTCCCCATTCTTCCCCCTCCCCCCATCCCCCTCCAGAAAGAACTGACCCCTTTCAAAGTGACCTCCTCCCCCCCAACAGCCAGACCATTAACCCAGTTTTGATCCCCCAGCAACATCCCTCCCCCCTTTCATGTCGCGAGCTGGTGCAGATTTTATGGCGGTTTCTGCGGATAATCATTTATGACAAAGTCACATCTATTCTCTCCACTTTACAATAACCCTCACACATTTATATCATCCCTGCCCCTGATACCTCATGTCCACATGCTGTATCACCTTCTGTTAACCTTATTCATTATACCTTTCTAGCAGGTAATATGGACTGCTACAGCATTGGGTGTTTATTATACCTTTCTAGAGGGTAATATGGAATGTAGGCTACAGCATTGGGTGTTTATTATACCTTTCTAGAGGGTAATATGGAATGCCATAGGTTACAGCATTGGGTGTTTATTATACCTTTCTACAGGGTAATATGGACTGCCATAGGCTACAGCATCGGGTGTTTATTATAACTTTCTACAGGGTAATATGGACTGCCATAGGCTGCAGCATTGGGTGTTTATTATACCTTTCTAGAGGGTAATATGGACTACCATAGGCTGCAGCATTGGGTGTTTATTATACCTTTCTAGAGGGTAATATGGACTGCCATAGGCTACAGCATTGGGTGTTTATTATACCTTACTAGAGGGTAATATGGACTGCCATAGGCTACGGCATTGTGTGTTTATTATACCTTTCTAGAGGGTAATATGGACTGACATAAACTACAGCATTGGGTGTTTATTATACCTTTCTAGTGGGTAATATGGACTGCCATAGGCTATGGCATTGTGTGTTTATTATACCTTTCTAGAGGGTAATATGGACTGCCATAGGCTACAGCATTGGGTGTTTATTATACCTTTCTAGTGGGTAATATGGACTGCCATAGGCTACGGCATTGTGTGTTTATTATACCTTTCTAGAGGGTAATATGGACTGACATAAACTACAGCAATGGGTGTTTATTATACCTTTCTAGTGGGTAATATGGATTGCTGTAGGCCACAGGATTGGGTGTTTATTATACCTTACTAGTGGGTAATATGGAATGTAGGCTGCAGTATTGGGTGTTTATTATAGCTTTCTAGAGGGTAATATGGGCTGCCATAAGCTACAGCATTGGGTGTTTATTATTCCTTTCTAGCGGGTAATATGGACTGCCATAGGCTACAGCATTGTGTGTTTATTATACCTTTCTAGAGGGTAATATGGACTGCCATAGGCTACAGCATTGGGTGTTTATTATACCTTACTAGTGGGTAATATGGAATGTAGGCTGCAGTATTGGGTGTTTATTATAGCTTTCTAGAGGGTAATATGGGCTGCCATAAGCTACAGCATTGGGTGTTTATTATTCCTTTCTAGCGGGTAATATGGACTGCCATAGGCTACAGCATTGTGTGTTTATTATTCCTTTCTAGCGGGTAATATGGACTGCCATAGGCTACAGCATTGTGTGTTTATCATACCTATCTAGCAGGTAATATGGACTGCCATAGGCTGCAGTATTGGGTGTTTATTATAGCTTTCTAGAGGGTAATATGGGCTGCCATAAGCTACAGCATTGGGTGTTTATTATTCCTTTCTAGCGGGTAATATGGACTGCCATAGGCTACAGCATTGTGTGTTTATCATACCTATCTAGCAGGTAATATGGACTGCCATAGGCTGCAGTATTGGGTGTTTATTATAGCTTTCTAGAGGGTAATATGGACTGCCATAGGCTACAGCATTGGGTGTTTATTATAGCTTTCTAGCGGGTAATATGGACTACCATCAAAATTTCACTATTTTTCTGCCATGAATATCGGGAAAATAATAGTCCAATTACCCACAGACGATCTCCAAGTTCCATATTGCACTTGACCTATATGTGATGTGTTTCAGGAAAATGAGTCATAAGTCGCAAAAATAGATTTTGAGATACCATTATATTTGAAAAGTTGAGATCAATGATAGTAAACAGTCTAATAATCTAATGAGTATTTTTAGATTTTGAGATTGATTATTTTCGTTTTTGAAAAAAAAGTTTCCAATATTTTTAGGGGTCAATAAACAGTAAAGTAAAGGTCAGCCTGATGATTCTCTTCTGTATTGTTTCCTTAATAAATTTTATTGAGACCAATTTCATGGGACATGATATTCTCATACGTCAAGCCATGAGCCTTGGTATTATCATGATATCAATTTTGTTTACAATCGCTGGATTTATTGTATTTATCTATCTATCTATCTATCAATCTATCTATCAGTCTATTTGATCTATATATATATAGTCAATAGATGGCAGTATACTACCTATAATAACAGTCCAACACTGTAGTGTACAAGTCTACCCTACAATAGAAGGCAGTATACTACCTATAATAACAGTCCAACACTGTAGTGTACAAGTCTACCCTACAATAGACGGCAGTATACTACCTATAACAACAGTCCAACACTGTAGTGTACAAGTCTACCCTACAATAGACGGCAGTATACTACCTATAATAACAGTCCAACACTGTAATGTACAGGTCTACCCTACAATAGATGGCAGTATACTACCTATAACAACAGTCCAACACTGTAGTGTACAAGTCTACCCTACAATAGACGGCAGTATACTACCTATAATAACAGTCCAACACTGTAGTGTACAAGTCTACCCTACAATAGATGGCAGTATACTACCTATAATAACAGTCCAACACTGTAGTGTACAGGTCTACCCTACAATAGATGGCAGTATACTACCTATAATAACAGTCCAACACTGTAGTGTACAAGTCTACCCTACAATAGACGGCAGTATACTACCTATAATAACAGTCCAACACTGTAGTGTACAAGTCTACCCTACAATAGATGGCAGTATACTACCTATAATAACAGTCCAACACTGTAGTGTACAGGTCTACCCTACAATAGATGGCAGTATACTACCTATAATAACAGTCCAACACTGTAGTGTACAAGTCTACCCTACAATAGACGGCAGTATACTACCTATAATAACAGTCCAACACTGTAGTGTACAAGTCTACCCTACAATAGATGGCAGTATACTACCTATAATAACAGTCCAACACTGTAGTGTACAAGTCTACCCTACAATAGGTGGCAATATACTACCTATAATAACAGTCCAACACTGTAGTGTACAAGTCTACCCTACAATAGATGGCAGTATACTACCTATAATAACAGTCCAACACTGTAGTGTACAAGTCTACCCTACAATAGGTGGCAGTATACTACCTATAATAACAGTCCAACACTGTAGTGTACAAGTCTACCCTACAATAGGTGGCAGTATACTACCTATAATAACAGTCCAACACTGTAGTGTACAAGTCTACCCTACAATAGATGGCAGTATACTACCTATAATAACAGTCCAACACTGTAGTGTACAAGTCTACCCTACAATAGATGGCAGTATACTACCTATAATAACAGTCCAACACTGTAGTGTACAAGTCTACCCTACAATAGATGGCAGTATACTACCTATAATAACAGTCCAACACTGTAGTGTACAAGTCTACCCTACAATAGACGGCAGTATACTACCTATAATAACAGTCCAACACTGTAGTGTACAAGTCTACCCTACAATAGATGGCAGTATACTACCTATAATAATAGTCCAACACTGTAGTGTACAAGTCTACCCTACAATAGACGGCAGTATACTACCTATAATAACAGTCCAACACTGTAGTGTACAAGTCTACCCTACAATAGATGGCAGTATACTACCTATAATAACAGTCCAACACTGTAGTGTACAAGTCTACCCTACAATAGATGGCTGTATACTACCTATAATAACAGTCCAACACTGTAGTGTACAAGTCTACCCTACAATAGATGGCAGTATACTACCTATAATAACAGTCCAACACTGTAGTGTACAAGTCTACCCTACAATAGATGGCAGTATACTACCTATAATAACAGTCCAACACTGTAGTGTACAAGTCTACCCTACAATAGGCGGCAGTATACAACCTATAATAACAGTCCAACACTGTAGTGTACCCCTACAATAGATGGCTGTATACTACCTATAATAACAGTCCAACACTGTAGTGTACAAGTCTACCCTACAATAGATGGCAGTATACTACCCATTGTAACGTTAACCACATTTCCTTTTTCGTAGAGGAAGTTTCGCACACAAATTAAACATAATAATAGCCATAATACTGATCATTTAAACTGGCATTCAAGCAAATCCCTCTATTGTTTGCGCATGCGCACGGACATGCGCACTGAGCCCTTTAATACATCTCCAGGATTACATCTCTATCTCCCGCGCCAGAGAGTTCCACCTCCCAGACTCTAAAGCATTAGGCTTTTACACTGCTGAAAAAAATCCAATTTTATTATTGTACTTTTTGTTTTTTGTTTTTGCAAATTTTGTTTTCTACTTTGAAAGGCTTGGCAGTATTGATGGCCCCGGTGCATTGCACGGTCCATAAATCAATACCCGGGTAAGATAGAGAGTAGAGAAAATAGCAGGCCAATATTTCTCTACTATAGCGCAGTTTGCTTGCCATTCATTTTGGTCAAGGATTCATGTACAATAAGGGATTTGCATATTTGCATATTTGCCATTTGGAATCTTGATTCGCATGGAGTTATGGGAGGAATGGTACAGTCTAAAATGTACAGAAAATATGCCATGGACAGCATGGACTATTTATCAATGCTTTAATATCAATATTCATGTTTTTACATGTTTCCATGGCACATGTTCCCATTTTTCCCATCATGCATTTGGTTTTCATAGCTCATATATACAAACGCTGATATTGGTGATAATATTCTTCCAATTTTCGATAAAACCTTGCCAAAAGTGTATATATCAGACTTCAACAGAATCCATCCTATGATGCACCATAAAGGATGGTCTCCACTTGCTGCGGTAAGCTCTGCAGTAAGCCTTGCGATGGTTTGTGCTGGTTCTGTAGGAGGTGAGGAATGACGAGGTCTTGCCTACATGGTCGGTGAACGATGTAGGCATGATCTCGCCACTCCTCACCAACACAGCACCATCGCAAGGCTTACCGCAGAGCTTACCGCAGAGCTTACCGCAGAGCTTACCGCAGAGCTTACCGCAGAGCTTACCGCAGAGCTTACCGCAGAGCTTACCGCAGAGCTTACCGCAGAGCTTACCGCAGAGCTTACCGCAGAGCTTACTGCAGAGCTTACCGCAGCCAGTGGAAACCACCCTTAACATACATGCATAGTGGCACATGCAAGTCCCCTATTCCCCACTGTAAATGTCATATACTTTGGTGTAGGTTTGTGTGTGGTGCATAATAATTTAGTCATAATCTGTGATGTGTTTCAGGAAAATGAGTCATAAGTCGCAAAATTGATATTTTTCAAAGTGTTTTTTTCACAAGATTACATTATTGGAATGTTCAAATTTTTGGGGAGTTTATTACTCATAGTCATATCAATTGATGTATCAAATTTCAAGACAATCCATGTAATATATCCCTTCGTTTTAAAGGTCCTCATATTGACTACATTTAGTTACTTTACTGTTGATTGACCCCCAGAAATATTGGAAACTTTTTTTTTCAAGAACGAAAATATCAAACTTAAAATCTAGAAATACTTATTAGATCATTAGAGTGTTTACTACCATTGAAATCGGCTTGATCTCATCTTTTCAAATATAATGATATCTCAAAATGTATTTTTTGCGACTTATGACTCATTTTCCCGGAACACATCACATATTATAGTGATGCAATATTTGTGTGATTAAATCTGCATTAAATCTGCATCTCTATTTGTTTACTTACGACGTGTTCTTCTTTCATTTTCATTTCTTCATGGGATTATTGACCTAAAGCAGAAATGTACACAAAGCACGCGGTTAAAAGGAAAAACAAATCAAGACATAAGAGAATGGTCTCATGGGTGAAATCGCTAATGGAAATGTGGGTTATTTGAAAGGATTGCTGGAGACAAATTGTACATTTGTGATGTGTTTCAGGAAAATGAGTTATAAGTCGCAAAATTGATATTTTTCAAAGTGTTTTTATCACAACATCACATGATTGGAATGTTATAATTTTTGGGGGGTTAATCACTTATCGCTATATCAATCAATGTATTAAATTTCAGGACAATCTATGTAATATATCCTTTCGTTTTAAGGTCCTTATATGGACTACATTAAGTTACTTTACTGTTTATTGACCCCAAGAAATATTGAAAACAATTTTTAAAAAAAAACGAAAATATCAAACTTAAAATCTAGAAATACTTATAAGATTATTAGACTGTTTACTATCATTGGAATCCCCTTGATCTCATCTTTTCAAATCTAAAGATATCTCAAAATCTATTTTTTGCGACTTATGACTCATTTTCCTGAAACACATCACATTTTCTGGCGATTTCGCGCACTTGATATACCGCCCTGTATCCCGTATATTAATATCACATATATGATGTGTTACATGAAAATGAGTCGTAAGTCGCAAAATTGATATATAAGTGTTTTTTTCACAAGTTCACATTATTGGAATGTCATAATTCTTGGTAGGTTAATCACTTATAGCTATATCAATCGATGTATCAAATTTCAGGACAATCTATGTAGTATATCCTTTCGTTTTAAAGGTCCTTATATGGACTACATTTAGTTACTTTACTGTTTATTGACCCCCATAAATATTGGAAACTTTTTTTTTCTAAAACAAAAATATCAAACTTAAAATAGAAATACATAATAGATTATTAGACTGTTTACTATTATTGGAATCTGCTTGATCTCATCTTTTCA
>OW804101.1:79027614-79045114 GCA_942159475.1 Sthenelais limicola | reverse complement strand
GTGGAGTGGGGGTGGATGGGGACATGGAGGGACTGACAGTAGTATATAGAGAGTTACCATTGTAACAGTGGAGTGGGGGTGGATGGGGCCATGGAGGGACTGGTGGCAGTAGTATATAAACAGTTACCATTGTAACAGTGGAGTGGGGGTGGATGGGGCCATGGAGGGACTGACAGTAGTATATAGAGAGTTACCATTGTAAACAGTGGAGTGGGGGTGGATGGGGCCATGGAGGGACTGACAGTAGTATATAGAGAGTTACCATTGTAACAGTGGAGTGGGGGTGGATGGGGCCATGGAGGGACTGGTGACAGTAGTATATAGACAGTTACCATTGTAACAGTGGAGTGGGGGTGGATGGGGTCATGGAGGGACTGACAGTAGTATATAGAGAGTTACCATTGTAACAGTGGAGTGGGGGTGGATGGGGCCATGGAGGGACTGACAGTAGTATATAGACAGTTACCATTGTAACAGTGGAGTGGGGGTGGATGGGGCCATGGAGGGACTGACAGTAGTATATAGAGAGTTACCATTGTAACAGTGGAGTGGGGGTGGATGGGGCCATGGAGGGACTGACAGTAGTACATAGAGAGTTACCATTGTAACAGTGGAGTGGGGGTGGATGGGGCCATGGAGGGACTGGTGGCAGTAGTATATAGAGAGTTACCATTGTAACAGTGGAGTGGGGGTGGATGGGGCCATGGAGGGACTGACAGTAGTATATAGACAGTTACCATTGTAACAGTGGAGTGGGGGTGGATGGGGCCATGGAGGGACTGACAGTAGTATATAGAGAGTTACCATTGTAACAGTGGAGTGGGGGTGGATGGGGCCATGGAGGGACTGACAGTAGTATATAGAGAGTTACCATTGTAACAGTGGAGTGGGGGTGGATGGGGCCATGGAGGGACTGGTGACAGTAGTATATAGACAGTTACCATTGTAACAGTGGAGTGGGGGTGGATGGGGCTATGGAGGGACTGACAGTAGTATATAGAGAGTTACCATTGTAACAGTGGAGTGGGGGTGGATGGGGCCATGGAGGGACTGGTGGCAGTAGTATATAGAGAGTTACCATTGTAACAGTGGAGTGGGGGTGGATTGGACCATGGAGGGACTGACAGTAGTATATAGAGAGTTACCATTGTAACAGTGGAGTGGGGGTGGATGGGACCATGGAGGGACTGGTGGCAGTATATAGACAGTTACCATTGTAACAGTGGAGTGGGGGTGGATGGGGCCATGGAGGGACTGACAGTAGTATATAGAGAGTTACCATTGTAACAGTGGAGTGGGGGTGGATGGGGCCATGGAGGGACTGGTGACAGTAGTATATAGACAGTTACCATTGTAACAGTGGAGTGGGGGTGAATGGGGCCATGGAGGGACTGGTGGCAGTAGTATATAGAGAGTTACCATTGTAACAGTGGAGTGGGGGTGGATGGGGCCATGGAGGGACTGACAGTAGTATATAGACAGTTACCATTGTAACAGTGGAGTGGGGGTGGATGGGGCCATGGAGGGACTGACAGTAGTATATAGACAGTTACCATTGTAACAGTGGAGTGGGGGTGGATGGGGCCATGGAGGGACTGGTGGCAGTAGTATATAGAGAGTTACCATTGTAACAGTGGAGTGGGGGTGGATGGGGCTATGGAGGGACTGACAGTAGTATATAAACAGTTACCATTGTAACAGTGGAGTGGGGGTGGATGGGACCATGGAGGGACTGGTGACAGTAGTATATAGAGAGTTACCATTGTAACAGTGGAGTGGGGGTGGATGGGGCCATGGAGGGACTGACAGTAGTATATAGAGAGTTACCATTGTAACAGTGGAGTGGGGGTGGATGGGGCCATGGAGGGACTGACAGTAGTATATAGAGAGTTACCATTGTAACAGTGGAGTGGGGGTGGATGGGGCTATGGAGGGACTGGTGGCAGTAGTATATAGAGAGTTACCATTGTAACAGTGGAGTGGGGGTGGATGGGGCCATGGAGGGACTGACAGTAGTATATAGAGAGTTACCATTGTAACAGTGGAGTGGGGGTGGATGGGACCATGGAGGGACTGGTGACAGTAGTATATAGAGAGTTACCATTGTAACAGTGGAGTGGGGGTGGATGGGACCATGGAGGGACTGACAGTAGTATATAGACAGTTACCATTGTAACAGTGGAGTGGGGATGGATGGGGCTATGGAGGGACTGGTGGCAGTAGTATATAGACAGTTACCATTGTAACAGTGGAGTGGGGGGTGGATGGGGCTATGGAGGGACTGGTGACAGTAGTATATAGACAGTTACCATTGTAACAGTGGAGTGGGGGTGGATGGGGCCATGGAGGGACTAACAGTAGTATATAGAGAGTTACCATTGTAACAGTGGAGTGGGGGTGGATGGGGCTATGGAGGGACTGACAGTAGTATATAGACAGTTACCATTGTAACAGTGGAGTGGGGGTGGATGGGGCCATGGAGGGACTGACAGTAGTATATAGAGAGTTACCATTGTAACAGTGGAGTGGGGGTGGATGGGGCCATGGAGGGACTGGTGACAGTAGTATATAGACAGTTACCATTGTAACAGTGGAGTGGGGGTGGATGGGACCATGGAGGGACTGACAGTAGTATATAGACAGTTACCATTGTAACAGTGGAGTGGGGGTGGATGGGGCCATGGAGGGACTGACAGTAGTATATAGAGAGTTACCATTGTAACAGTGGAGTGGGGGTGGATGGGGACATGGAGGGACTAACAGTAGTATATAGACAGTTACCATTGTAACAGTGGAGTGGGGGTGGATGGGGCTATGGAGGGACTGACAGTAGTATATAGAGAGTTACCATTGTAACAGTGGAGTGGGGGTGGATGGGGCTATGGAGGGACTGGTGGCAGTAGTATATAGACAGTTACCATTGTAACAGTGGAGTGGGGGTGGATGGGGCTATGGAGGGACTGGTGACAGTAGTATATAGACAGTTACCATTGTAACAGTGGAGTGGGGGTGGATGGGGCCATGGAGGGACTGGTGGCAGTAGTATATAGACAGTTACCATTGTAACAGTGGAGTGGGGGTGGATGGGGCCATGGAGGGACTGACAGTAGTATATAGACAGTTACCATTGTAACAGTGGAGTGGGGGTGGATGGGGCCATGGAGGGACTGGTGACAGTAGTATATAGAGAGCTACCATTGTAACAGTGGAGTGGGGGTGGATGGGGCCATGGAGGGACTGACAGTAGTATATAGGGAGTTACCATTGTAACAGTGGAGTGGGGGTGGATGGGACCATGGAGGGACTGACAGTAGTATATAGAGAGTTACCATTGTAACAGTGGAGTGGGGGTGGATGGGGCCATGGAGGGACTGGTGACAGTAGTATATAGACAGTTACCATTGTAACAGTGGAGTGGGGGTGGATGGGGCCATGGAGGGACTGACAGTAGTATATAGAGAGTTACCATTGTAACAGTGGAGTGGGGGTGGATGGGGCCATGGAGGGACTGACAGTAGTATATAGAGAGTTACCATTGTAACAGTGGAGTGGGGGTGGATGGGGCTATGGAGGGACTGACAGTAGTATATAGACAGTTACCATTGTAACAGTGGAGTGGGGGTGGATGGGGCCATGGAGGGACTGACAGTAGTATATAGACAGTTACCATTGTAACAGTGGAGTGGGGGTGGATGGGGCTATGGAGGGACTGACAGTAGTATATAGACAGTTACCATTGTAACAGTGGAGTGGGGGTGGATGGGGCCATGGAGGGACTGGTGACAGTAGTATATAGACAGTTACCATTGTAACAGTGGAGTGGGGGTGGATGGGGCCATGGAGGGACTGGTGGCAGTAGTATATAGGGAGTTACCATTGTAACAGTGGAGTGGGGGTGGATGGGACCATGGAGGGACTGACAGTAGTATATAGAGAGTTACCATTGTAACAGTGGAGTGGGGGTGGATGGGGCCATGGAGGGACTGACAGTAGTATATAGACAGTTACCATTGTAACAGTGGAGTGGGGGTGGATGGGGCTATGGAGGGACTGGTGGCAGTAGTATATAGACAGTTACCATTGTAACAGTGGAGTGGGGGTGGATGGGGCTATGGAGGGACTGACAGTAGTATATAGAGAGTTACCATTGTAACAGTGGAGTGGGGGGTGGATGGGGACATGGAGGGACTGGTGACAGTAGTATATAGACAGTTACCATTGTAACAGTGGAGTGGGGGTGGATGGGGCTATGGAGGGACTGGTGGCAGTAGTATATAGACAGTTACCATTGTAACAGTGGAGTGGGGGTGGATGGGGCCATGGAGGGACTGACAGTAGTATATAGAGAGTTAGCATTGTAACAGTGGAGTGGGGGTGGATGGGGCCATGGAGGGACTGACAGTAGTATATAGACAGTTACCATTGTAACAGTGGAGTGGGGTGGATGGGGCCATTGAGGGACTGACTGTAGTATATAGACAGTTACCATTGTAACAGTGGAGTGGGGGTGGATGGGGCTATGGAGGGACTGGTGGCAGTAGTATATAGACAGTTACCATTGTAACAGTGGAGTGGGGGTGGATGGGGCCATGGAGGGACTGACAGTAGTATATAGACAGTTACCATTGTAACAGTGGAGTGGGGGTGGATGGGGCCATGGAGGGACTGACAGTAGTATATAGAGAGTTACCATTGTAACAGTGGAGTGGGGGTGGATGGGGCCATGGAGGGACTGACAGTAGTATATAGACAGTTACCATTGTAACAGTGGAGTGGGGGTGGATGGGGCCATGGAGGGACTGACTGTAGTATATAGACAGTTACCATTGTAACAGTGGAGTGGGGGTGGATGGGGCCATGGAGGGACTGGTGACAGTAGTATATAGACAGTTACCATTGTAACAGTGGAGTGGGGGTGGATGGGGCCATGGAGGGACTGGCAGTAGTATATAGACAGTTACCATTGTAACAGTGGTGTGGGGGTGGATGGGGCCATGGAGGGACTGACAGTAGTATATATACAGTTACCATTGTAACAGTGGAGTGGGGGTGGATGGGGCCATGGAGGGACTGACAGTAGTATATAGACAGTTACCATTGTAACAGTGGAGTGGGGGGTGGATGGGGCCATGGAGGGACTGACAGTAGTATATAGACAGTTACCATTGTAACAGTGGAGTGGGGGTGGATGGGGCTATGGAGGGACTGACAGTAGTATATAGACAGTTACCATTGTAACAGTGGAGTGGGGGTGGATGGGGCCATGGAGGGACTGGTGACAGTAGTATATAGACAGTTACCATTGTAACAGTGGAGTGGGGGTGGATGGGGCTATGGAGGGACTGACAGTAGTATATAGACAGTTACCATTGTAACAGTGGAGTGGGGGTGGATGGGGCCATGGAGGGACTGGTGGCAGTAGTATATAGACAGTTACCATTGTAACAGTGGAGTGGGGGTGGATGGGACCATGGAGGGACTGACAGTAGTATATAGAGAGTTACCATTGTAACAGTGGAGTGGGGGTGGATGGGGCTATGGAGGGACTGGTGGCAGTAGTATATAGACAGTTACCATTGTAACAGTGGAGTGGGGGTGGATGGGGCCATGGAGGGACTGACAGTAGTATATAGACAGTTACCATTGTAACAGTGGAGTGGGGGGTGGATGGGGCCATGGAGGGACTGACAGTAGTATATAGACAGTTACCATTGTAACAGTGGAGTGGGGATGGATGGGGCCATGGAGGGACTGGCAGTAGTATATAGACAGTTACCATTGTAACAGTGGAGTGGGGGTGGATGGGACTATGGAGGGACTGACAGTAGTATATAGACAGTTACCATTGTAACAGTGGAGTGGGGATGGATGGGGCCATGGAGGGACTGACAGTAGTATATAGAGAGTTACCATTGTAACAGTGGAGTGGGGGTGGATGGAGCTATGGAGGGACTGACAGTAGTATATAGACAGTTACCATTGTAACAGTGGAGTGGGGGTGGATGGGGCCATGGAGGGACTGACAGTAGTATATAGACAGTTACCATTGTAACAGTGGAGTGGGGGTGGATGGGGCCATGGAGGGACTGACAGTAGTATATAGAGAGTTACCATTGTAACAGTGGAGTGGGGGTGGATGGGGCCATGGAGGGACTGACAGTAGTATATAGACAGTTACCATTGTAACAGTGGAGTGGGGGTGGACGGGGCCATGGAGGGAGAGGGAGGAAGAGTGAGAGGGAGAGAGGGAGGGGAGAAGGGAGGGAGGAGAGGAGGGAGAGAGGGAGGGAGAGAGGGAGGGAGAGAGGGAGGGAAAGATGGAGGGAGAGAGGGAGGGAGAGTGAGAGGGAGAGAGGGAGGGGAGAAGGGAGGGAGGAGAGGAGGGAGAGAGGGAGGGAGAGAGAGAGGGACGGAGGGAGGGGAGAAGGGAGGGTGGAGATGAGGGAGAGAGGGAGGGAGAGAGGGAGAGGGAGGGAGTGAGGGAGGGAGAGAGGGAGAGGGAGGGAGAGAGGGAGGGAGAGAGGGATAGGGAGGGAGAGAGGGAGGGAGAGAGGGAGAGGGAGGGAGAGAGGGAGAGGAAAAGGGAGGGAGGAGAGGAGGGACAGAGAGGGAGAGAGAGGGAGAGGGAGGGAGAGAGGGAGGGAGAGAGGGAGGGAGAGAGGGAGGGGAGAAGGGAGGGAGGAGAGGAGGGAGAGATGCCCAGGTATAATATACTAGAGTGGATAGGAGGAGGTAATGGAGGGAAATGAGAAAGGGAGGGAGGGAGCATGAGAGAGAGCAGACAGAGAGTGATAGAGAAGGAGCATTGGAGACAAGAGGGGAAGGAGATAGAGAGATGGGGAGAGAGGGAGGAGGGAGAGGTAGAGAGAGAGGGAGGAAGAGGTAGAGATAGAGGCAGAGAGTCAATGAGGGGAGGGGAGCAAGGGAGGAAGAGAGAGCGAGAGGGGAGAGAGAGGGAGAGACAGGGAGAGAGGGAGAAGAGGGTGAGAGAGGGACAGAGAGGGACAGAGAGGGACAGAGGGGGACAGAGAGGGACAGAGAGGGACAGAGAGGGACAGAGAGGGACAGAGAGGGACAGAGAGGGGCAGAGAGGGACAGAGAGGGACAGAGAGGGACAGAGAGGGACAGAGAGGGACAGAGAGGGACAGAGAGGGACAGAGAGGGGACAGAGAGGGACAGAGAGGGACAAAGAGTAACAGAGAGGGACAGAGAGTGACGGAGAGTGACAGAGAGTGACAGAGAGTGACAGAGAGTGACAGAGAGTGACAGAGAGTGACAGAGAGGGACAGAGAGGGACAGAGAGGGACAGAGAGGGACAGAGAGGGACAGAGAGGGACAGAGAGGGACAGAGAGGGACAGAGAGGGACAGAGAGGGACAGAGAGGGACAGAGAGGGACAGAGAGGGACAGAGAGGGACATAGAGGGACAGAGAGGGACAGAGAGGGGCAGAGAGGGACAGAGAGTGACAGAGAGGGACAGAGAGGGACATAGAGGGACAGAGAGGGACATAGAGGGACAGAGAGTGACAGAGGGTGACAGAGGGTGACAGAGAGTGACAGAGAGGGACAGAGAGGGACAGAGAGGGACAGAGAGGGACAGAGAGGGACAGAGAGGGACAGAGAGGGACAGAGAGTGACAGAGAGTGACAGAGAGTGACAGAGAGGAACAGAGAGTGACAGAGAGGGACAGAGAGTGACAGAGAGTGACAGAGAGGGACAGAGATGGACAGAGAGGGAGGATGGAAGAGTGGTAGGTGGGAGACAAGAGGGAAGGAGAGGAGGGAGAGATGGGGAGGGAGACAGAGAGAAAGAAGAAAGGAAGAAAGAGAAGAGGAAGATAGACCACTAGAGGAGAGAGAGATCGTGAGGCAGAGAGACAAGAGAGGGAGAAAGAGAGGAAGGAGAGAAAGAGCAGAGTGAGGGAGGGTGAGAGAGGGAAAGAGAGTGGGAGATTGAGAGACAGGCCATAGAGGATAGAGAGAAGGAAGCGTGTGAGGAGGCTAGTAGATAGATAGCCACATTAAGTAATGTATATGACAATAGGGAGGTTCAGCAAGTCTAACACATTGGCCTACGCAAACGTAAACATATCGGTGTCTCTAACATATGTTAAAAGGAAGAGTTTCAGCAAAACATGACGGGGAAAACGTAACGTAACAAATCAAGCAAAATATTTCACCTCAAAATTCATGTTTCATACATAAAATGGGACGTAATATGCAAAAAAGATACGGATACGGTTACGTAATTGAGATACGTTTGCTTGCGGAACCTCCCTAGTAATAGAGCCACATTACGTAATGGTACCTATACAAATCCCCTATGTTGGTCAGATCTTCAGAAAATGTACAATTGGCAGATCTACACTTTTAGCAAATTCTGCTAAATTATACTAAAAAATGGTCAATACCAGGTATATCTGAGTATATTTGGGACTGACTAGCTTGATTCAAACAATCTGTTTGGTTATATTGAACTGAGTTTGAACCTCATTTTTGTCTTAAATTTTGGATTATTAGTAGATTATTAGAGAGGATTGGTGAAGGTGAATTGTACATTTTTTGACGACTTCACCCATATATATAAACCACATTAATGTATTTATAGGTCGCATGTAAACCCCCCTATAGAGGCGTGGGAGGCTGCCAGCAGGTTGCCTGGTTACAGCGTCCCTATGACGTCACAACACCAGCTAGACACGGGCAGTGCATGCCGGGAGCCCGCCACAAGTGAGGCTCTACACCAAGTGTTATGGTCTTGTTTCCAGTCAAAAGTGTTTATTAATTTATCCTACCCGTATACAAGCACACTGTGCAAGGTTGTTAGTTTACTGTTCTTTAATAACATCTACTTTTATTTCATATATATATATGGGTCAGATATTCAGATAATGTACAATAGGGAGATCTACATATTTAGTACATTCTGATAAATTAGACTGAATAATGGTTAAAACTAGATACATCTGAGTACGGTATATTTGGCCTTGATTCAAACAATCTGTTTGGTTGTGTTAAACTGTATTTTGAACATCAGTATTGTCTTAAATTTGTGTTATTTGAGACGATTGCTGAAAGTGAATTGTACATTTTCTGGCGACTTCACCCTATATAACTAGATTCCCCCCCCCCGCCCCCGTGTAAAACAGCTAGTACTTCTCAGCATATAGTTTCTATACAATTCCTTCATCTCCTCTTCTATTCTTTTTCACTTCCATCTTTATAATTCTCCTCCCCACTCTACCCTTCTCCTTGTCCTTCCCCCTCCTTCCCTGAACCCCGCCCCCCCACACCCCCACACCCCCTCATACCAATAAGTAGAAAATGTGAAATTTAGCATTGAAATAGCTTCAAAATCACTTCCTTGAAAAATATATTTTTTGGAAACCAATATATCCAGATATCCTCACTTGAGACCAAAGGAAACCACCCAGAGTGTTGGAGCCCTGTACATGCTGTACAAAGTCTTTTAGAACTTTGTGCGGAGCGGATGTCGGCTTCTTACATGGGTCAGATTGTCAGAAAATGTACAATCTACAGTTCTACACATCTCTCAAATTCTGCTAAATTAGAGTGAAAATTGATAAATACTGAGTACATATATGGGTATATTCTCTATTGTATTCATTCAATACTTCTGTCTGGTTATGTTGAAGTGTATTTTGAACCTGATTTTCGTCTTAAATTTGTTTATTTGAGGGGATTGTTGAAGACGAATAATTGTACATTTTCTGGAGATGCACCAAACCTCGTATCATAAAACCCTCATATTCAGACCTGACATGTACTACCTGTATTTTATGTAACCTAGTCATGAAATAAAAGAATTTATTATTATTATTATTATTATATTCGTACATTGACGACGATGTTATGTGACCTTTAAGACGCAAGTATATATAGACAGCTGTTAAAGATAATTATAAATAAAAAAGGACTATTTTTCAATATCAAATCACGAGACTTGGAGCCAAAACATCACTGAAGAACCAAGTTCACCTTACAAGGCAGCTTTAAAAAGACTCATCATTGAATCTCAACTAAAATCCGTAGAAACAAAAAGAGCTGTGAAACTCTCTTATTGATAGTAAAAGGACATGGACTATGATTATGAACAATTCCTGTACGCACTTTGTTATTTAAAACATCCACATTTTATGTATTTACATCTTTTGTTAAGGGCTACCTGGTAGATCTCCAGTGGAGAGGGAGTACTAGCCCTATTCTTTGATTTATACCATGTATAAGTTTACTGAATAAAAGTTATATAATAATAATAATAATAAAGTTCTATTTACAGGAATTCAATTCAATTCAAGCAATTCTTTATTCCCAAGAGAGTGTACATGGACATCAGGTTATGAACTTATTCTAGGATCTCTTCCAGCCCATGCCTTCTTCATTAATCTTAGACTTGGCTGCTCGTTTCCTAAAACTACATCGAGTATTATGGAAATGGAAAAATAACTTCAGAAATGGAATCCTCAGGCACAGTAAACTAGGAAAGGTGGTATTACACATGGATCTAGAGCTGAGATATGATATTTGGTCCCGTGATGGCGGCCATATTGGATTTTGACCTTGAAAATGACCTTGGAACAGAAAATAAATTTCAGAAATGGATTTCTCTAGCCTTATAACCTAGTAAAAGTGCTTTAATTCATGGTTATACTGCTAACAGGAGCTGAGATATGATATTCTATGTTCATGTTAGTCTGAATTTTGGTGCCTAAAAGGGGTAGAGGCCGTCATTTTGCTTTTAGCATTTTTTGCACTTTCCTGGACTCCGATTTTGTCCAACTTTGGATATGTTGTTCAGTACATCTGATATTACCTGAATCAACCATAAAACGTTTTGTTGCAATTTGTTCCAGGTTAAATCCTATATTGACTCTACTATTAATTTCTAATACAAAATACCATAAAGTAAAAGTTGAATTTTACACTCCCCTAGCGTTATGTGTAACGGTTCTCTTATGATGGACATTGAGTAATACTTCTATATTAATCAAATCTAAGTTGAGAGCTAAGTTTACAACTTATTAAGGAGACATAGCAACTGAGAAAGTACGACTAATAAAACATGACAAAAGATACCACGACTAGATGAGATAGAAAGGCACTTCTGACTGAGGATTGTGATAAAGGCTCTTTATTCCTGCCCTGTGCTGTCAGCATACACGTACACAGGTAAACAAAACCACTATTGACAAATAATGAAAAGTAAAATCCTGAAATGTTTGTTTATCATCCTCACAATGATGATATATAACATATATAAATAGAGAGAATGGAACGAGTCGGCAATAATCGAAAATTTATTGGCCGAGATTCGTCCGCATAAGGACGATGCCAAGTCTAATAACATTAACACTTGATGTTAATCACAAATGTATCATGTGTAAATCTGAAAAAAGTGAAAAACTTGGTGAGGAAGTAGTTCATATACTCATACTATAGTAGTTCATACTAGATGAATATTTTCTATAGCACCCCACTTATAGCACCTCTCATATATGGAATACGCGTATAATAAGATAATATAATATATATTTTATATACAATAACAAAGAATGAAAGTTAAACTATGACAAGAGCTACAAAAGAAGTTAAATAAGAGGTGAAATGGGGAAAAAGGGAGAATAAAGACTTATTCACAATAAATGCAGTACATCGAGGTTGGTCTACCTTAAATCTCATCTTTTCAAATATGATGATATCTCAAAGGCCGGTTATTATAGACAATTATACACATATAGGGGGACTAGCGGCTTACAAGACTTGTGTATCATGTGATCACCTACCATGACGTCATCACTTTTGCCCTTTCAGCTCCCCGGCCCTTAAGTATTAGACTTGTTACTTTTGACACAACCTCTCAGATCAGCTAAGAATAGTATACTAGTGATTGGACGCCTACTGCGCTAATGGCTTTCCTGGCTCTGAGAGCCTTTCCCTCAGTTTGGAGGGACTCCCAAGTCTGAGCCTAGATTGGAGAGGCTGTCGTTCCTCAGTTTGGAGGAAATCTCTCAACTCTGAGCCTGTACTGGAGAGGTTTTCCCTCAGTTTGGAGGAAATCTCTCAACTCTGAGCCTGTACTGGAGAGGATTTCCCTCAGTTTGGAGGAAATCTCTCAACTCTGAGCCTGGATTGGAGGGGCTGTCCCTCAGTTTGGAGGAAATATCTCAACTCTGAGCCTGTACTGGAGAGGTTTTCCCTCAGTTTGGAGGGACTCTCTCAACTCTGAGCCTGTACTGGAGAGCCTTTCCCTCAGTTTGGAGGGACTCTCTCAACTCTGAGCCTAGACTGGAGAGTGGGTTGGCTCTAATTGACTTTCAACATGTTATCATGATTACAACACTGTATTTAATATTTAGATTTTGTAACTATTTAGTAAATATCAAATTATTCATGTGTAGAATTGTCTCCGATGCCCCTCAGTGCGCGTTATGTCCTGGTTCAAGTGTAATGTAAACACTGCCGTGTAGGAGATCCTCATGTTCAACAAACATTTGTTTTATTTAAATCAACTTGTATTTATATTCATGTCGGTTTCTCTCTGTTCTGTGCCTTTCCTTCTCCTCTTTCCCTCCTTTTTCCCTCTTCATCTTACCGCTTATGAATTTATACGATGACCAATGTTGATATCTCTCCATTTCTTTCCTCCGGCGTCTCTCCTATCTCATCTCTCACCCTCACCTTCTCTCTCTTCCTCTCTTCTCTTCCTCGTTTCTTTGCCATCTTTGTGTCCTCTCTTCTCCCCCTCTCTCCTCCTCATATCCCCTTCCCCTCCTCTTTCTCTCTCCCTCCCTGTCTTCTCTCTCTGTCCTCTTTCTCTTTCCTCCCTCTCCACCTCCTCTTTCCTCCCTCTCCCCCTCCTCTTCCCTCCCTCTCCCCCTCCTCTTCCCTCCCTCTCCCCCTCCTCTTTCCTCCCTCTCCCCCTCCTCTTCCCTCCCTCTCCACCTCCTCTTTCCTCCCTCTCCACCTCCTCTTCCCTCCCTCTCCACCTCCTCTTCCCTCCCTCTCCACCTCCTCTTCCCTCCCTCTCCACCTCCTCTTCCCTCCCTCTCCACCTCCTCTTCCCTCCCTCTCCACCTCCTCTTCCCTCCCTCTCCACCTCTTCTTCCCTCCTTCTCCCCCTCCTCTTCCCTTCCTCTCCACCTCCTCTTCCCTCCCTCTCCACCTCCTCTTCCCTCCCTCTCCACCTCCTCTTCCCTCCCTCTCCACCTCCTCTTCCCTCCCTCTCCCCCTCCTCTTCCCTCCCTCTCCCCCTCCTCTTCCCTCCCTCTCCACCTCCTCTTCCCTCCCTCTCCACCTCCTCTTCCCTCCCTCCCCCCTCCTCTTTCCTCTCTCCTCCTTTTTTCCTCTCTCTCTTCTATTTCTCCCCCCTCTGTCCCCCTCCACTCTCTTCTCTTTCCCTTCCTCTCCCTTCTCATTCTGTCCCCCTCCTGAGTCCCCACCAGCCTCCAGTTTTCCCACCACCTTTTTCACTCCACCCTCTCCCCTCTTTCTCCCTCTCTCTCCCTCTCTCTTCTTTCTCTTTCCTTCTCTCCCCTCTACTCTCTCTTCTCTCCTCCCCCACAATCTCTCCTCTCTCCCCCTCTGTCCTCTTTCTCTTTCCCTCTCTTCTCTCCTCCCCTATTCTCTCCCCCTCCGCCCTTACCTGCCTCTCTTCTCGTTCTCTCCCCCTTCCTCTCTCTTCTCGTTCTCTCCCCCTTCCTCTCTCTTCTCGTTCTCTCCCCCTTCCTCTCTCTTCTCGTTCTCTCCCCCTTCCTCTCTCTTCTCGTTCTCTCCCCCTTCCTCTCTCTTCTCGTTCTCTCCCCCTTCCTCTCTCTCCTCGTTCTCTCCCCCTTCCTCTCTCTTCTCGTTCTATCCCCCTCCTCCTATCCCCATTCCTTTTTCTTCTCATTCTCTTCCCCTGTCCCCACCGCTCCTCCCCCTCCTCTGCCCCCGCCCCCCCTTCCCCACTATACCTCCCCCCGCCCCCCCCCCCTTCCCCACTATACCTCCCCCCGCCCCCCTCCCCCCAACTATACCTCCCCCTCCCGCCACCTTCGCCCCAGATCACTGTCAATATTAGTCCTCTACATCGTACGTGTCTTTCCCTGCCATGGCCCTCCCTCCTCATATTTGTTCCGGCCGACCACGGCGCTCTTTTGACAGTTGTGCGACGACATGCAGCGTGTCCGTGTGGGGAGAGGGCATGTCGGAGGCGACATGGAACCCGTTGATGATGTGCGAGTGTGTGAGCTCGGGGCAGAGGGAGAGGGACAACTAAATATTGGAGGGTGTCGGGGATACAATGGTAGTGTTGGGGGAGGGGGGGGAGGGGGAGGGGGGTGTACATAAGAGCAAGTGGGTGAAATCACCAGAAAATGTACAATTCACCTTCACCAATTCTCTGAAATAACCCAAATTTCAGACGAAAATAAAGTTCAAAATACAGTTCAACCTAACCAAACAGATTGCTAGAATCAATGCAATGTCAAATATACTTGATTTTACCTTGTATTGACCAAAGTGTGGCCAAATTTAGCCTAATTTACTAAATGTGTACAGCTACCGATTGTACATTTTCTGAAAGTGTGAGCCGAGTGAGAGATACTAGTACCATGTGTAGACATTCCTCCACTCGGGTTCTGCATGTTGTTAAACCACAGACTGTGGCAGTTCTCCATATCTGGGAAATGCTGCTAAATTAGACTGAAAAATGAAGAATATCTGGTATATCTGAGTATATTTGGTATCTTATTAATTTAAAGTATCAGTTGTGTTAAACTGCATTTTGAAGCTCATTTCTGTCTTAAAATGTGGGTTATTTGAGAGGACTGGTGAAGGCGAATTCTACATTTTGTGAAAATCTGACCCATATAGAATGGGATTATAATGGTACCTTGAGGTTTGGGGCAAGATGCTTTCCTCAGTTTGAAGGGAGTCTCACAGCTTTGAGCCTAGACTATAGATTTTCTAGTGACCTCAATGTTGTGTATATCGTGATTTTTTTTTTTTTTTTTTTTTTTTTAAAGATGTTATTTCTTTTTTGTTTCCAAAATGGGTTTTCCATTTCCGATTTCTCAGGTATTCCAATGAATGCCAGATGAAATAAAAACAATTATTAACATTAGTTGGGAAACAATTATCAAAGTACATTGATTAGTGCATGCACCTATAGGAAATGGTTAAGAATGACTTCACAGGTCTATGCTTTTACATATGGGTCAGATCTTCAGAAAATGTACAATTCGCCTTCACCAATCTGCTCAAATAACCGACATTTAAGACAGAAATGAGCTTCAAAATGCAGTTTAACATAACAGAACTGATACTTTAAATGAATGGATACCTAATATACTCAGATATACCCGGTATTCATCATTTTTTAGCCTAATTTGGGGGAATTTCCTAAATGTGTAGAGCTGCTAATTGTACATTTTCTGAAAATATGATCCAGTATATATTGTATTTGTTGAGGTTGCTGGGTTAGGTTATACTGTAGGTTATACTGGGCTATACAATGCAGCCGTATAATGGATACGTCTAACCGTATACGGCTACGTGAGCTGTACGTTCTGCCCATCTACATCAACATTAGGTTATTTTATACCATAACTTTACAGGTATAACAATCTGGGCTTGAATGTAGTTATATTTCATTTCATGAAAAGTCATCAATTTAAATTTCAGCGGTAATCTTAGTGCACTCCTAGTGACGAATTCAATATAAATTTAGGGTCAGCAGTTGGGCGAGAAATAAATCAACGCAACACACAGAGGAGTATGTTTCTTGTTTCTTAAAATAAAGATTCTAGACACTCAAAGAAGAGTCCCGAATTTTACACTAGTTTTTATGGGACAGCAGTGATAGCGATCTCCCTACTCCCTGTCACTCTGACCGACCCAATGTATATAATATTTGTATAGACATAATGATTTTCACTTCACCACAAATGGCTGAGGTTTCAGAGAATAGGGCTCTAGAAGCTAAACCACACATATGTTTTTTTTGTTATTTTGATGTCTATGTGTGTGAACAAAAAGTTACATTGTGGATATGCATTTTTTCTAAGAGTTACCTCACGTGAAAGGGTCATTTAAAAAGATGAGATGAAGCTGTTAACAATGTTAACAGCCAGTAAACATATACGTGTATAATATTGTTTTATGTTTGAAATAAACTTCTCATATTTGGTTAAGTTTTGGGTAAATTTCTCCCTAGGAAGACATTAGAAACGTAATTATATTCAATATACAGAATTGGAACCTTGAAATTTGATGCATGAGAACTTGTGAACATTTTTTTTTTAGAAAAATATTATACATTTTCCAACTTTTCCAACCATTTGTCAGTAGCAGAGCACAAATTTAAAGTTTGTTAATTAATGATAAGACAAGAGTCTCTCCACCGAGCACAACCTGCCCCATGAACCAGCTGGTATTCTCATTAGGAATTAATTAGGAATTAATTAGGAATTATTTTTTTTTTATTTTTTCTAAATATTTTTATTGGCCAATAACATTACATTTTAACAAATTCATTTTAATCGAGAAGAAAAAACGCATAACTGTCAATTGCATTCCTTCTTCCACGCATCAACATTAAAGAAAATCGCCGTTCTTAAATTATCCTGCCATAAACTATAGTTATATATGGGTCAGATTGTCAGAAAATGTACAATTGGCAGCTCTACACATTTAGTAAACTTTTCTAAGATAGGCTGCAATTTGGTCAATACTAGGTAAATTCGAGTATATTTGGCATTGTATTGATTCTAGCAATCTGTTTGGTTAGGTTGAACTGTATTTTGAACTTTATTTTCCTCTGAAATTTGGGTTATTTGGGAAAATTGGCAAAGTTGAATTGTACATTTTCTGAAAATCTGACCCATAAATTCCTTTGGTATGAGTTTAGAAACACATGTACAGACATAATAAATAGTCTCTTTTAACGAGGTACATTTACTGATACAACAAATGATCTTTTGAGAAAAACATTTTGAAAAATACCTATTTCGTACTTTTGACCCATTTTCCAGTGACACATCACAGAAAAACTTAATGAAACTAAGAATGATTTTGCACCAGAAAACTATATTAAAATTTAATTTCTGACTAGCATTTAACCAATAGACATTTATTTTCCGGTTGGAAATTGAGAATTTAATTTTGTGCCAATGTAATGGCGCTAAAAGGTTTGGGTATATTTAAGCAGTGGATGTGATGTTAGTGGTGGTGGTGGGGGGGGGGGGGCTAATGGGGGCCGGGGGGGGGGACATGTTGAGGAGGCCCAATGTTTGATCTACTCAGGGTAAATGTCTATCTAGCACGACCCCTAGCGGAGCGGTGAGAACTGAGACATAAGGCGGGCAAACTGTGTTTATATGAACTATAGGTCGCATCAGCTCATATTGGGCTAAAATCTAAAAACAATTTTTATTGACGGAAGCATTAAAAGGTTTAAATGTAAACACGATATCCCCCACTTAACCTGGACATATGTGATGT
>OW804101.1:78942614-79022614 GCA_942159475.1 Sthenelais limicola | reverse complement strand
CAACAAATAATTGGGTGAAATCGCCAGAAAATGTACAATTCACCTCCACCAAACCTTTCAAATAACGCAAATTTAAGACAGAAATAAAGTTCAAAATACAGTTCTCGAATTTACCAAGTATTGACCAAATTTCAGCCTAATTTAGCAAAATTCACTAAATGTGTACAGCTGCCAATTGTACATTTTTGGAAAATCTGACCCAAATGCTCGATATTGTCTAAAAGTTTCGTTTTTTTGTATACTTTTTATTGCAGGATTTACAGGGGGGGGGGGGGGGGGTGAGAGAAAGGGTGAGAGAGGGAGCGGGGGTAGAAGAGCCTCAGATGGAAAAAACGTATGTCAAAGATTGGACGCCTACTGCGCTAATGAGATAGATAACATAAGATTGTTCTTTATTTGCCATATGTGTATAAAGTTGATAAAATGGTTGTAAATTTATCAAATTGCACTCGTTCCTGGCCTTGGAGTAGGCGTCCTAATGGGAATATGATGACATTTTGCGGTTTGGAGCCAGAGATCCCTCAGTTTGAAGGGAGTGTGTCAGGTCTGAGCCCAGAGTGTGTGTGGGAGAGTGTGTGTATAGTGTAGTCACCAAGCACGGGACGCCTGCTGGCACTGACACGCCACCTGGGACATCACTCGGGAACTAAAGAAACAGGTTGCGATCTCTTCTAAAAATATAACTTCTATTCGGATTTCGAAGGATTTTCTCCAATTGTCTTAGCTACAGGGCGTCATGAAAATAATTTCTGCCCAAATTCTTTTCTGTGGTGGATTAACTGGGTCAGATCTTCAGAAAATGTACAATTCGCCTTCACCAATCCTCTCAAATAACCCACAATTAAGACAAAAAATGAGCTTCAAAAAGCAGTTTAACATAACCGAACTGAAACATTAAATCAATTGACCTTCACTAATCCTCTCAAATAACCCACATTTTAGACAAAAACCTGGTTCAAAATACAGTTCAACATAACCAGATAGATCTATTGAATGAATACAATACAGAATACACTCAGATATGCCCATATCCATCATTTTTTAGCCTAATTTAGCAGAATTTACTAAATGTGTAGAGCTGCTAACTGTACATTTTCTGACGATCCGACCCAACACATACTTTCATCCCTAGCGACCGTTTTCATTCATTTCTTGCAGACTTGTCCGCCTTTTTCTCTCTCAGCTAATTTGATTACAAATTTATATACAGGTGAGGTCGCCCGAAAATGTACAATTCACCTTCACCAATCTTCTCAAATAACCCAAATTTCAGACGAAAATAAAGTTAAAAATACAGTTCAACCTAACCAAACAGATTGCTAGAATCAATGCAATGCCAAATATACACGAATTTACCTAGTATTGACCAAATTGCAGCCTAATTTAGCAGAATTTACTAAATGTTTACAGCTGCCAATTTCTTTCCCTCTTTCTCTCTACTTATTGAACTGTACATTAACTTGATTAAGACAATTATTGCACCTGTCGTAATTGATGTTTATTTGGGATGAAAACATATCTTCATTCACCTATAGACAATACAGAAATAAAGAAATACAATCCCGCATAGAGTATGGAAGAGCTGGTGGGCATTTTATTATTGAACTGTTTATTATTGAACTGTTTATTATTGAACTGTTTATATAGCTCTGTCATGTAACATTTTATTATTGAACTGTTTATATAGCTCTGTCATGTAACATTTTATTATTGAACTGTTTATATAGCTCTGTCATGTAACATTTTATTATTGAACTGTTTATATAGCTCTGTCATGTAACATTTTATTATTGAACTGTTTATATAGCTCTGTCATGTAACATTTTATTATTGAACTGCTTATATAGCTCTGTCATGTAACATTTTATTATTGAACTGTTTATATAGCTCTGTCATGTAACATTTTATTATTGAACTGTTTATATAGCTCTGTCATGTAACATTTTATTATTGAACTGTTTATTATTGAACTGTTTATTTAGCTCTCACATATTACATTTTATTATTGAACTGTTTATTTAGCTCTAACATATTACATTTTATTATTGAACTGTTTATTTAACTCTCACATATTACATTTTATTATTGAACTGTTTATATAGCTCTAACACATTCCATTTTATTATTGAACTGTTTATTTAGCTCTCACATATTACATTTTATTATTGAACTGTTTATGTAGCTCTAACTCATTCCATTTTATATTTGAACTGTTTATTTAGCTCTCACATATTACATTTATTATTGAACTCTAACATATTACATTTTATTATTGAACTGTTTATTTAGCTCTCACATATTACATTTTTTTATTGAACTGTTTATATTGCTCTAACACATTCCATTTTATTATTGAACTGTTTATTTAGCTCTCACATATTACATTTTATTATTGAACTCTAACATATTACATTTTATTATTGAACTGTTTATTTAGCTCTCACATATTACATTTTATTATTGAACTCTAACATATTACATTTTATTATTGAACTGTTTATTTAGCTCTCACATATAACATTTCATTATTGAACTCTAACATAT
Source organism: Sthenelais limicola (assembly GCA_942159475.1). Lineage (NCBI taxonomy): Eukaryota > Metazoa > Annelida > Polychaeta > Phyllodocida > Sigalionidae > Sthenelais > Sthenelais limicola. The sequence continues at coordinate 79,020,070 of OW804101.1, read as the reverse complement.
TACATTTTATTATTGAACTGTTTATTGAACTCTAACATATTACATTTTATTATTGAACTGTTTATTGAACTCTCACATATTACATTTTATTATTGAACTGTTTATTGAACTCTCACATATTACATTTTATTATTGAACTGTTTATTTAGCTCTCACATATTACATTTTATTATAGAACTGTTTATTTAACTCTCACATATTACATTTTATTATTGAACTGTTTATTTAGCTCTCACATATTACATTTTATTATTGAACTCTCACATATTACATTTTATTATTGAACTGTTTATTTAGTTCTCACATATTACATTTTATTATTGAACTGTTTATTTAGTTCTCACATATTACATTTTATTATAGAACTGTTTATTTAGCTCTCACATATTACATTTTATTATTGAACTCTAACATATTACATTTTATTATTGAACTGTTTATTTAGCTCTCACATATTACATTTTATTATTGAACTCTCACATATTACATTTTATTATTGAACTGTTTATTTAGTTCTCACATATTACATTTTATTATTGAACTCTAACATATTACATTTTATTATAGAACTGTTTATTTAACTCTAACATAATATTATTACATTTTATTATAGAACTGTTTATTTAACTCTTACATATTACATTTTATTATAGAACTGTTTATTTAACTCTCACATATTACATTGCATGGGATGAATTAGTCAGAGACTCTAGTCTGGCAATATACCAAAGCTGAGGAGTTATTTCTGGTAGCGCGTCTCTGTTTCAATATTGATTTCATCTCATGTTTGGCAGAGAGTTATCCGCTTTATTATTCCCCGCTAGAGCTGTACACGTGGGAAGCCGATTCATCATATATGGGCCGGGGTCGCAAAACATGTACAGTCAGCAGCTCTACACATATGGGTGAAATTGATAGAAAATGTACAATTGGCCTTCATTAATCGTCTCAAACAACCCGCATTTAAGACAGAAATCAGGTTCAAAATACAGTTCAACGTAAGCAGATAAACTGCTTGATTCGAGGCAATACTAAATATACTCAGATATACCTAGTTATGACCATTTTTCAGCCTAATTTGGTAGAATTTGGTAAATGTGCCAATTGTACATTTTCTGAAAATCTGACCCATATATGGGTCGGGGAAGCAGAACTTGTTCAAGTTCTACACATTTAGTGACTTTTTCTAAATTAGGCTTAACATGTTTTTGCTAGTTATATCTGATTTATCTAAGGTTATTGCGTTGTATGAGAAACGTCTGTTGGGTTGATGTGCTTATATTTTGTCCTTCATTTGAGTTATTTGTGAGGATTGCAAGACAACTTGGGTGACGTCGTCAGATAATGGCTGGGGAGGGGGAGAGTAGGGGGAGCACGTGTAAGAGGGAGGGAGAGGGGGAGAGTGTGAGAGGAGAGAGGCAGAGAAGAGGGAGTGAGAGGGAGAGAGGGCAGAGAGAGAAGAGAAGGATAAAGAGATCGATGGAGGGGGAGAGTTGGAGATAGAGAAAGAGAGAGGGAGAGGGAGTGATTGGAGAGAGAGCGGCAGGGAGAGGGCAAGAGAGGAAGAGAGAAGGAGAGGGAGAGAGAGACAGGGAGAGTGAAAGAGAGACAGAGAGCAAGGGAGGAGAGAGGGGAGAGAGGGGGAGAGGGGGAGAAAGAGGGGAAGAGGGGAAGAGAGGAGAGAGAGACAGGGAGGAGAGAGAGGGAGAGAGAGGGAGCAGAGCGAGAGGGAGAGAGAGAGAGGGAGAGGGGGGAAAGAGGGGGAGAGGGGAAGACAGGGGAGAGAGGGAGAGAGAGAGAGAGGGAGAGGGGGCAAAGAGGGGAAGAGGGGAGAGAGGGAGAGGAGAGAGAGGGAGAGAGGGAGAGAGGACAGAGAGTGAGGAGAGTGAGAGTGTGGGACAGAGACACCAATGGTATAAGTCGTCATGTATAAGAGAGAGGCTGTAATTGTTCCATGGCAGGGTAGGTTCAGGTATCACCGCACAATGTTCCCACCTGGTGTCTAAAGGCATGTTGACGCTCCCCCACTGCTCTACCGCCTTACTTCCTCCTCACAATACTAGTGCAGGGGGGGGGGGGGGAGGTGGGGGGGGGGGGGCACTAACCCCCTACACTAACGACCTACATCATATGTCCTAATGAATAAGGAGATCTGGCTATGAAACGCTTGTATTCAAATACTTATAAATAAAAGATTACATGTATTTCTCGGATATTCTATAATTATTAATCAGCCTCAGCCCCCTCAATACAACCCTTCTCAGACACCCTCAGTTCCCCCTGCCAGACCCCCAACCTCTGAGCCCGCCGAGGACCCTGAGGCCCTTCTGTAACCTCAGCCCCCCCTCAGCCCCCCCTCAGCCCCCCCTCAGCCCATCTGCCCCCCCTCAGTCCCCCTCAGTTCCCCCTCAGCCCCCTCAGTCCCCCTCAGTCCCCCTCAGTCCCCTCAGCCCCCTCAGCCCCCCTCAGTCCCCCTCAGTCCCCTCAGCCCATCTGCCTCCCTCAGCCCCCCCTCAGCCCCCCCTCAGTCCCCCTCAGTCCCCCCTCAGTCCCCCTCAGTCCCCCTCAGCCCCCCCTCAGCCCCCCCCTCAGTCCCCCTCAGCCCCCCCTCAGCCCCCCTCAGCCTCCCTGAGCCTCCCTCAGCCCCCCTCAGCCCCCCTCAGCCTCCCTGAGCCTCCCTCAGCCCCCCTCAGCCCCCCTCAGCCTCCCTCAGCCCCCCCTCAGCCCCCCCCTCAGCCCCCCTCAGCCCCCCTCAGCCTCCCTCAGCCCCCCACCAACACTTCCCCTGCTATTCCAGTGATAAAACTCTTGTCCCATTTACGACACAACATTATTCAAATTTCACAAACTCTCAGGATGGAAAAAAGTAGAGTAAATACAAGTGGTCGAGTCATATTGTGGGTCAGATCAGAGTCAACATTGCCGTGGCGGGGGGTGGGGGGGGGTGCGGGGGGGGGGGGGGGGTGGTCTGATATTGTACCACCCAGGCTGACTTCTGCTTCACATGCTTATAAGTGCTCTATAATATATACTGACGCTAGACCTGCGCTAAATCATAAATATTACATGTAACTTTGCAACATGAGGAGTAGTTTAGGGTGAGGGTAGCTTAGGGTGAGGGTAGCTTAGGGTGAGGGTAGGTTAGGGTGAGAGGTAGCTTAGGGTGAGGGTAGTTTAGGGTGAGGGTAGCTTAGGGTGAGAGGTAGCTTAGGGTGAGGGTAGCTTAGGGTGAGGGTAGCTTAGGGTGAGGGTAGCTTAGGGTGAGGGTAGCTTAGGGTGAGGGTAGCTTAGGGTGAGGGTAGCTTAGGGTGAGAGGTAGCTTAGGGTGAGGGTAGCTTAGGGTGAGGGTAGCTTAGGGTGAGGGTAGCTTAGGGTGAGGGTAGCTTAGGGTGAGGGTAGCTTAGGGTGAGGGTAGTTTAGGGTGAGTGGAATAGTTTATCCTTGGATAGGGTAGAGGGGAGGGGGAGGGGGAGGCCAGTAGTTTCAGTAATTAAAGGTATATGTGGGTGTTCAATGACAAAATGATTGTCAACTGATATTTTCACAAAACTTTTAGGGACTATACCTTACTACTTAAGAAAGAAAGAAATCGAAAAAAAGTATATATCACCAACTTAGTTTTTATTTTACCTCAACCTCCCTCAACCTTTAGGAGTCAGGTGATTCCCATTAACACTTTGCGCCTTAGTCTTAGCCTTGTGGTTAAGCTTGTCACAGTATGCGGTGAACTGCAACACTGCAAGGAATGTGGCTTTCTGGACTATACTGGTCTCAACTTACTAGCTCGGCCACACAGGTACTCCCGACACCTCTGTGGTTAGTACATAATCTGGAGGGACACTATGGGTGAAGTTAACAGAAAATGTACAATTCATCTTCACCAATCCTCTCAAATAACACAAATTTAAGATTTAAATATGGTTCACACTAGGTATATTCGGGTATATTTGGTATGTCTTGATTCAAATGATCTGTTATTTTATGTTAAATTGTATTTTAAACCTGATTTCTGTCTTAGAATTGTACATTTTCTGGCGATTAAAGTGTAACTGATCCTTGTGCATACACCAATATACAGGTAGTTCAGTGGTTATCCACTAGGGGTCTCACTGTTACCAACAATTACATAGCAATAGGGGATTTGCATAGCCGCCATTTTGAATCTTGATTCGCATGGAATTATGTTGTAATATTATTATGTTTTTTCAGTCTAATTTAGCAGAATTTACTAAATGTGTTGATCTGCCAATTGTACGTATTCTGAAGATCTGACCCATACCATGCATAAATTCCTTTTATTTCCGGTACTTGCGTTTGCAAGTATTCAACTACTATGCTTCTCGCCTCAAACCGCAAAGTGCCATTATAATTCCATTGAGACCACAAAATATCATTATATTGCAATAAAAACGACAAGTCTTAGGCCAGGAAACTGATTAGCGAAGTAGGCTGACATACCATTCTTATCTGATATGAGGGTTTGGACCTAGTGTCTGTTTACAGAATGTCAAAGCATAAGCTGGGGTTGCTAGAACATCCCACTCCCATGGGAAGTGTATTACTCTCTTGAAACAAGATCAATAAAGAAAAGAGTGATAAGTCACAAGTGACAAAACAATGGATTCTGAGATGTTAGCAATATCGAAAGGATGATATCAAGCCGATTCCAATGATGGTAAACATCTTCTGTGTAAATTTGTGTCTACCAAGACAAATATTAGCGCTATTTCGTGATGTTTGCTTACTAAAGTTTTTTTTTTAATAAATTTCATTTGAGAAAAAAAATTCACAATCCGTGATAAGTCTCATTCTACCAAAGTACAAAGATTAGCTCAATAATTACATTTACACATTAGCATGTTTTAAGCAGTTTAAGTTTAAGGTTCATTAACATATAGTTTGCATTATCAGCATCTCGCATTATCAGAGATGATATCCAATATATTTAAGCCTTATCAACAATATTAACTATAACCACATTAAGGCCCAACATTAGTTCTGAGGAAACATAGCAATAACCATACACAGTTATCTACGTCACATTAATAATTATGAGGAAATGCGTCCTAATTACATTAAACACCCGTTGAATCGTAATAGTATGTGTCAGACTTTGAGATAACATTACATTTTTTGTATTTTTCGCTCGGACTGACACAGACTGTAGTGTAGCAGTTAGACGGACACAGACTGTAGTGTAGCAGTTAGACTGACACAGACTGTAGTTTAGCAGTTAGACTGACACAGACTGTAGTGTAGCAGTTAGACTGACACAGACTGTAGTTTAGCAGTTAGACTGACACAGACTGTAGTTTAGCAGTTAGACTGACACAGACTGTAGTTTAGCAGTTAGACTGACACAGACTGTAGTGTAGCAGTTAGACTGACACAGACTGTAGTTTGGTAGTTAGACTGACACAGACTGTAGTTTGGTAGTTAGATATAACAGTAGTGAAGTAGTGAGACATATAGGTATAGTTTATGGCAGGATAATTAAACATCGGTGATTTCTCTCTGATGTTGATGTGTGCATGGAAGAAGGAATACCGTTAGTTCCTGTTAATCAGTTAACATCCTCATAAAAACCAGCTGGGCCCTGGGGTGGGCTCGCCTCCCTCGACCCAATCCTCGGTATTTCTTTCACCACATACAATTAAGAGATCGGGTAGCCGACGTTTAATGACCCCTAAATTACCAAATCATCTGGTTTCCCCATCTTTCTTCCTCCTTCCTCCTTCCCCCTTCCCTGTCAAAACTATATATGGGTCAGATCTTCAGAAAATGTACAATTGGCTGGTGTACACATTCATTTTAGTAAATTCTGCTAAATTAGCCTGCAATTTGGTCAATACTAGGTAAATCTGGGTACATTCGACATTGCATTGATTCTAGCAATCTGTTTGGTTAGGTCGAACTGTATTTTAAACTTTATTTTCGTCTGAAATTTGGGCTTTTTGAGAGGATTGTTGAAGTTGAATTGTACATTTTCTGAAAATCTGACCCATATACCATACACAGTGGTGGAATCTGGTCTAATATAGTTATGTATTCTTGCTACTGACTCTGATAAACACACCAAACATTATATATATATCATATTTTTATTCTGATAAGACAATTACATGTTTCAGAAAGGGACGCCAGCCTCTCGCAGTTAAGGTCTTCCTGGGGTATCCCAATCGTTAATACCTGTTTCACATTACTGGTTATTAAATTTTACATTAATCTGTCTTGTTCAAAACCGATGCAGAGTTAAACACAATAAACAAGAGCCAGCCCTTACATACCAATCTACAATATTTATATTTATAAGGGTGTTGAGAAATCTACATTGATAAATTTATAATTTTAGGATAATCCGACATTTTGGTTATATTGTTCATAGTTCAATGTTCAGAGTCAATGTCCAGTCGGCTTGAGTTCAATTGAAGTCACCCTTCTATCTCCAATCATTACTAAGCATTATGCATGGCTCCAGTGAGTAACTAGTTATCATCATATGAGATCAACATTAAATCATTGTCAGCAAGGGGTCTTGTTGAAAAACATTGAAAAAATATCATTGTTTATCAACTTTTGACTCATTTATCACTAACAAATTACAAATAAACAGACAAGATATATTTTGTTTTACATGGAGTCTATTCCTAGCTACTATCTATTATACCACTGAAGACTAGACCTCTTCCACTCTACCCTCAGTTACCCCCCCCCCCCCCTGCTGCCGCCCCCCCCCCGCCCCCCCCCCCGCCCCGCCCCGCCTGCCTATACACTCAGTGCTAAGTGCCAGCGATTTTTCCCTCGGTTGATCACTAACTAAAGGTCTTTCTCTCACATTAGGGCTAAAAGTTAAGATGTGTTATATCAGTCTTTATTACATACGTACATGATTTCGAGTGCATGATTCAGGGATGCTATATGAAAAGTCAAATCGCATACAAATGCTATACGGGTTGTCATGGAAGTGCGTGACCCAAATAACGTAATTTCATTGGTTCACAACGTCACGCTCTACGCGGCTGAAGTGTAGCGCTGTCATGCATGTTTCGAAAGTTTTCCGATAATTAGTCAAGAAAAACACTCTAAGAAGGTAATCATAACAAATAAATCAATGAATATGTATATAATAAATATCTAATAGCCCTCTGTTCGGTTTCAAATCGATCTCGACGTCGGGTCAAATCGCACTTAAACCCTTCGGGGTTTTGTGCGATTTGACTCTCCGTCTCGATTTGAAACCTCCATCGGGCTATTAGATATATGTATCGGTCTGTATCAGTCTGTGTCAGTCTGTATCAGTCTGTATCAGTCTGTATCAGTCTGTATCAGTCTGTATCAGTCTGTATCAGTCTGTACCAGTCTGTATCAGTCTGTGTCGGTCTGTGTCAGTCTGTATCAGTCTGTATCAGTCTGTATCAGTCTGTACCAGTCTGTACCAGTCTGTATCAGCCTGTATCAGTCTGTACCAGCCTGTGTCAGCCTGTACCAGTATGTACCAGCCTGTGTCAGCCTGTACCAGTCTGTACCAGTCTGAACCAGTCTGTACCAGTCTGAACCAGTCTGAACCAGTCTGTACCAGTCTGTACCAGCCTGTACCAGTCTGTACCAGTCTCTACTTGTGTCAATCTGTGTAAGTCTTATATTATTCACAAAGTACACAAAAGTGAAATTAAAACAAATGAAATGGCAGATATATTGTGCCCCACATTGGTACCCGGGCCTTTAGCCAAGGGTAGATATCGACTAGTCCTGCTGCCACCAGGGGTCAGTTCGTGCACCAACACTCACACAAAGTGGATTATTTCATATTCTTTTTTATTTCTCATTCATCTAACATCCACCCGACTCTCCCATTAAACTTGTACCCTGTCTCTGATCAAGGTTTATTTCTTTTTATTTTATTATTTTTTTTCACATCTTTATTTCTATTGGTTTTCTTTTCTGGCTTTATGGGGTGTCGCTTTGCGGTGTAGTGATGTATGCTTGATGTCTGGTCGTTTCATATTTATTGAATAAAACTATATTTTATTTTATGTAAGTGAGCTACTTTCTGTTCTATTGGGTCAATCTCTACGTATTTCTAGATGGGTCAGATTTTCAGAAAATGTACAATTGGCAGATCTACAATTTTAGTAAATTCTGCTAAATTGGTCTGAAAAATGGTCAAAACTAGGTATATCTAAATATATTTGGTATTGACTTGATTCAAACAGTCTATGTGGTCGTGTTAAGCTGAATTTTGAACATCATTATTGTCGTAAATTTGGGTTATTTGAGAGGACGAATTGTACATTTTCTGGCGATTTCACCCACATGTATGTTCTCCAATGCAGTTGGCATGAGGAAGGTTGGTTAAACATGCACCTAGTCCCAGTGGGTATTTATTGTATGTATTGCGGGGTGAACTGTGATTCACGCCCCTATTTCTCTCCTATTTCTCTCCCTCTCATCTTGTCTCTCTCTCTCCCTCTCCCTCTCTCTCCCCTCCCTCTCTCCTCTCTCTCCCCTCTCTCTCCCCTCTCTCCCCTCTCTCTCTCCCTCTCTCCCTCTCTCCTCTCCCTCTCTCCCTCTCTCCCTCTCTCCTCTCCCTCTCTCTCCCTCTCCCTCTCTCTCTCCCCGCTCCCTCTCTCTCCCTCTCCCTCTCTCTCTCCCCGCTCCCTCTCTCTCCCCTCCCTCTCTCTCCCTCTCCCTCTCTCTCTCCCCGCTCCCTCTCTCTCTCCTCTCTCTCTCTTCCCTCCCTCTCTCCTCTCCCTCTCTCTCCCTCTCCCTCTCTCTCTCCCCGCTCCCTCTCTCTCTCTCCCTCTCTCTATCCTCTCTCTCTCTTCCCTCCCTCTCTGTCCCTCCTCTCTCCTCTCTCTCCTCTCTCTCTCTCCCCTCTCTCTCTCCTCTCTCTCTCCTCTCTCCCTCCCTCTGTCTCCTTTCTCTCTTCTCTCTCCCCCTCTCTCCCTCTCCTCTCTCTCTGTCTCCTTCCATTTCCCCCTCTCTGGTGTTGGTCACTTTCTCCCTCCTTCTATCCCTTCCCCTATTTTCCCGTCTCTCTCCCCTCTCTCTTTCTACTTTTCCCTCTCTCGCTCGCTCTCTCTCTCTCCTTTCTCTCCTCTCTCCCCTTCTCTCCTCTCTCGTTATCCCTCTCTCTCTCCCTCTCCTCTCTCTCCCTCTCTCTCTCCCTCCCACCTCCCTCTCTCTCATCTCCCTCTGCCTCCCTCTGTCCCTCTCTCTCCCCCTCTCCCTCTCTCTCCCCTCTCTCTCTCCCTCTCTCTCCTCTCTCTCTCCCTCTCTCCTCTCTCTCCCTCTCTCTCTCTCCCCCTCTCCCTCTCTCTTTCTCCCTCTCCCCCTCTCTCTCTCCCTCTCCCCCTCTCTCTCTCCCTCTCTCTCCTCTATCTCTCCCTCTCTCTCTACCCCAATATTTCTCTCTCCCCCTCCCTCTCCTCTTTCTCTACCCCCCCTCTCTCTCCCTCTCTCTCTCCGTCTCTCTACCCCATCTTTCTCCCTCTCTCCCTTTCTATATTTCCCACCTATTATCTCCCTGCCCCTCTTCCTGTCTCCACCCTCCACCTCTATTCTCTCCAACATCTTCCCTCCCGATCCATCCTTATCTCCTCGTTATATCCCCCCCCCCAACCCTAACTTATAGCACCACCAACCAGAATCAGTTGTTATTAACGTTGTACTCAGTCCTTGATCGATTTTTATTTTCTTGTTTTATTCTTTCAGCAAAAGTCAATTTTTCTCTGTTCCAGAATCTCCTCCTCCTCTCAACAGCAACCCTACATTAATCTTGCACCCAGTCTCCTCCATACAATTTATTCTTTTGGTTTTATTTTGAACTTTTCCTTCCCCTGCCTCTCCTCCTCCCATCTCCCGCTCACTCTACATCCAATCTTACTCAGCACCAATCGCACAACCCCTTGATTAAACTTGCACCCTGTCTATGATCCATTTTTAACTTTTTTATATTTATTCTTACATTTATTTTATTTCCTGAGGCCATTTTGTCTCAACTTGTCTCTTTCAGAGATATATATTTTGTAGATGTTGAAGCTATAGACGTTTGGAGTAGTTTCAATATTCTATTATCCTACTTTTCGGATTTGATTTGATTTGATTTGAAAACGTTTTTATTTTGTCATAAGCACAATGAAATAAAACTAGATTAAAAATCAATTTAAAAGATCACACTTAAGCACGTAAAACTAAGGTAAATATAGATGGTTCTCGACGAAGATATGGGTCAGATTTTCAGAAAATGTACAATTGGCAGCTGTACACATGTTGAGTAAATTCTGCTAAATTAGGCTTCAATTTGGTCAATACTAGGTAAATTCGAGTATATTTAGCATTGCATTGATTCTATCAATGTGTTTGGTTAGGTTGAACTGTAATTTGAACTTTATTTTCATCTGAAATAAGGGTTTTAATTGGTGAAGTTGAATTGTAAATTTTCTGAAAATCTGACCCATAGGTCGAATATACCCCTGGGGGTACATTGGGCCTAGGTTAAATGTATCCCCGGTATGTCAGACCTAGGTTAGTTGTACCGGGGGGTACACCTGATGGGGGGTACATTAGAACTGCTACACCTGTAACATCTGAGTGTATATTTAGTATCCCAATGATTTAAAGTATCGGTTCTGTTATGTTAAATTGTATTTTGAAGCACATTCTTTTCTTAAATGTGGGTTATTTTAGAGGATTGGTGAAGGCGAATTGTACATTTTCTGGCGACCTGACCCATTTATAGAACTGATATCTAAGCACATGTATACCACAGAAATACAGAGAGAATGGAACGATTGTACATTTTCTGAAAATCTGACCCATATACGCACACAAAGGAGTCCTTCCCAGTAGAATAAAAACGAAAAATGCCAATATATGGGTCATATTTTCAGAAAATGTACAATTGGCAGTTCTATACATTTAGTAAATTCTCCTAGATAAGGCTGAAATTTGGTCAATACTAGGTAAATTCGGGTATATTCGGCATTGCATTGATTCTAGAAATCTGTTTGGTTAGGTTGAACTTTAGTTTTAACTTTATTTTCGTCTGAAATTTGGGTCTTTTGAGAGGTTTGGTGAACATTATCTGAAAACCTGACCCATAATATCATATTCTGTTTTTGTTATATATTAACGACTTGCCTAAATGTATCGAAAATGTCCCACATAATGGTGTCCTAAAGATGACTATTTATGCTGACGACACGGCAGTAACGTTAACGGGGGGGGGGAGGGGGGGGGGGGGAAATACACGCCTGCCTCGAAGGTTCACAGAGAGCAGCTACTGGTATCTCAAAGTGGATGAACTACAACAAGCTGAATATAAATTCCAAAAAAAGCATGCTTCAGGTCCTGGGAACAAAACACAAGCTAAAAAAATGAATTTCAATGAATTGGGGAAGGTCTACATTAACGGGACGGCCATTACGCAGTCCAAGATTGTAAAGTATTTGAGTTATTCCATCAACCCTTCCTTGAGCTTTTGTGAACACTTCATTAGGATGAGAGGCTTAGTACAATCAAAGGTTAATCAGTTCGCTCGAATTCGACATTATATTGATGACAATATTGCCAGGTTAATTGTGAAGTCTCTTGTCGTCCCCCTGACAGAGTATGGTCTAATCATGCACATCATGGCCAATGTTTCCATCATCAAAAAAGTTCAATCATCCTTAAATAGGGCTGTTCGCCTGGTCTTTACAAACCAAGCCCTTTCCCTAGCAGAAATGAAAGTGCATTTAAGGATTGACGAAATACACAAGAGGGGCGACATAGCTAAAAAGTTATTCAACCCTCTAGTGAAAAACTGAGAAGATCCCCTCACGTCCAGGGGCCAACTTTATGGAACAAGCTGCCCGCTTGCGAAAAATTAAAACCCTGGAACAATCTGAGAATTTATCTTAAGAATACTAGTTTGAATGTCTGCAGTATCTGGATCGGTCTGGAATTAAACTGTAAAAGAATCCGAGAAGAGGTGAATAAACCTCAAATACTTATTGAAAATGAAGTTTGTATGCACCCTTGGTGTAACTGTGGATATTTGACCCTCATTGTTTTATAATACTTCGGAAACCACTGTCTTACTATGTATTTTAGTCGGCCAAAAAAATTACGAAAATCCTCTTCTCTCGTTAGATATTGTATCTTGTATAAATTAGTAACATGACGTAGGATATGAATGACACACAAAAGTGTCGATAACTTGAACTTGTAACTAATTTGAACTATTGTAAATTCTGAAACATGTCTATTTTGTCAGTAACTATTTCATACCATGAAATGTATCACATTGTGAAATGTGTATTGAAATAAAACTGTATTAAAAAAAAAAAAAAAAAATATATGTTCAGGACTCTAGTGCTAACTATTCCAATGCCACTGTGTTAATTATAATAATGCCTATAATGACTATAAGTACTTTCGGTAACTTTGATGTAATCTTGACCCACTATTTCATGACTATATATTTCGTCCTTCGTTTTCACATACATAATATATTTGGGTCAGATTTTCAGAAAATGTACAATTCACCTTTACCAAATAACCAGTAGATGTGAGGGGGGGGGGGGCGTTTCTATGGTCATCCTATGGAGTATATTCAATTACTTTACTCGTAATTGTAAATATACTCGTAAATTATTTACGAATACTCGTAAATAAATATCATCTATGTCCTACTGTCTACTATCATTGGAATCGGTTTGATCTCATCTTTTCAAATATGATGATATCGCAAAATCGAATTTTCGCGACTTGTGACTCATTTCCCTAAAACGAGTACACATTTATAAAGTGCCATCTGTGGTGCTTTGGACACGTTTGTATGATACTGATCAAGGTATAAGTTATGAAAATGTCAAGCTATCATCATTATGGAATCAATGATAATAATAATAATAATAATGGATTGCCTGGAAGATCTACGGAGAAGAAGGTCTTGTCCATTGCAAGATTTGATTTATTGTATAAGCAAACTATAACTGATTGATGTATACGTAAACTGAATATAAGTTCCATAATAATAATAATGATAATAATAATAATATTAGAGTATCTATAGATCAAAGTTACCTCGTCTTTAGTATAGTACTATCTGAGATTTGGCACGGATTTTATAATAATGAAGGTAACACTTGTCCCCTCATTCACAGATGCAAGCAAACCCTATAGGGGATTTATATATACGCCATTTTGAATCTTGATTTGCATGGAATTACAGGACTTATGGTACAGTCTAAAATCTATAGAAAACATGTCATGTTCAGCATGGGCTATTCAACAATGCTACTATGTAAATAGTCATGTGTTATACATGTTTTCATAACACAATCCTGCACCTTTCTCATCATGCATTTGGTTTTTATAGGTCATTTATACAAGCTATATACTATTGGTGAAAACATTCATACAATTCTTGATAAAAATGTTGTTACATATTTGTATGGCACAACAGAATCCATCCCAAGATGCACTGTAACAGACATGCACAGGGGCACATGCAACTCCCCGATTGGTATTTAAGAGCGCTACAGTATATGGGTCAGTTTTTTCAAGTGTGCTGTTTTGCTATTTTGGGATCTGGGAAAGAGGGGAAATTTAGAATACCTTGAATATAATTTTTTGGTCTTGAATCATAATATACTAGTGTTGACATTCTTGGAAAATTTTATTCCAACAAATTCGGACCTTTGGTTGTCTTATTATGTCACTTTTTAATTTCCTCTTTTATACAGTCACACGTGAAATCCCAATTTTGTTGGAAAATATTGAAATCATTGAATTTAACTGAAGAAAATGGCTTGTAAAACCTATAAATTGTATGTTTGATGCTCATATGGGCACAAATAAGCATTTATTATTTCTTTCAATCAAAAATTACTGCAGAAAATATATATTTTGGCCCCTTATATTGTGCCTAGGGAAGAGCTTTCATGTGTGAAACACAATAATACATCAGTTGAACAACCTTTATGGAATAAAAATACCTTCATCTGGCCTTAAATCATTACAAATGGAACCAAAATTAATTTCTAATTACTTTCAACCTAAAGAAAAAGCCAAAGATATATATTTTGGACCACCCTCTGATATGATTATTGAAGGGATTTCATGCGTTACTATGTTGGAAAACACAATACTAATTTAGTTGAAGTGTCTTTCTGAAATAAGATTGGCATCAACTGGCTTTATATCATATGAAATGAAATAACAACTAGTTTATAATGACTTTTACTTCAAAGAAACAGCTAAAAATATATTTTTGGCCACCCTAAGTCAAGATCATTATTGGGATTTCATGCGTTATTCTATAAACTAACACAATATCAATTTAGTTGAACAACCTTTATCAAATAAAAAGTATCATCCCATTGGTTTAAATAATTCGAAATGATATCAATATTAATGCATAATTCCTTTCAACCCAAAGAGAGAGCCCATAGTATATATTTTGGGCCAGCCTCTGTCATCACTATTGAAGGGATTTCATGCGTTACTATGTTGGAAAACACAATAGTAATTTAGTTGAACAGGCTCCATGAAGTAACAATGGCATCAACTTGCTTTAAATCATATCAAATGGATTAACAACTAATTCATAATGACTTCTAATCCAAAGAAACAGCTAAAAATATATTTTGGGCCACCCTATGACAAGACCATTGATGGGATTCCATGCGTTATTGTGTAAATCAACACAATATTAATTTAGTTGAACAGCCTATATGAAATTAAATTCATCATTAGTTTGCAATAAATAATTCGAAATGATATCAATATTAATGCACAATTACATTCATCCTAAAGAGAGAGCCTGAGATATAAATTTTGGGCCACCTTATGACATGATTATAGAAGGGATTTCATGCGTTAGCAAGTAAACCATAAGAAAAATAATTTAGTTGAACAGGTTTTATAAAATAAAAATGAGCTTCACCTTGCTTTAAATAATTACAAATGCAATTGCAACTAATATGTAAATTATTTCAACTCATTGAGAGATCCATTGGTATATCTTTTAAGCCACCCTATGTCATGATAATTGTAGGGCCTTCATGCGTTATGCTTAAATACACACAATGATACATCAGTTGAACAAGTTATATACTTTGAATCATTTCAAATAGAATCTTAACTAATTTATAATCATTTTCAAACAAGAAATACAACCAAATAAATATATTTGGCCACCTTTTCTACTATATCTGCTGATGTGTCACTGCCAGTTAACATAGGGCTTTCATGCGTTACTGAGGGACATTTTAGGATTATTGGCCTGTTATTTGTCCTGAATTAAGATTATCACCAAATTGTCTAGTGATGCCATTAGGGGGATTGAAATGGGATTAGAACATGGTTATATGAATTATTTTCTTTCATTTGTTTATCCTGTATGCATTATTTTTCAGCCATAACGCATGAAATCCCTTTTGGTTGGAAAATAAGGGTTGCAGACTATAACCTCTCACTCACCCAAAAGTTTTGAAAATATCAGTTGGATTTTTTTATACAGTAAACAATACCTGTATACCATCTTCAATATACTGTTTTAGATAGATATGACAAAAATATATATTTTTAACCATGCATGTAATAAAAGGGATTTCATGCGTTATTTTGATGTTGGAAATTATTGAAGGTCACTGTGGAGGTCGTTAATATGTTCATATGCTCAAAAAGTAATTTATAACTAATTTAGTCCTAGATGTATTAGGGAAATGAAAGGAAACATGTAGGAGAATGTTCTAGGCATTGTGCAAATCATTTATATTTTACCTCATTGGCTTTTTCCATTGAAAAATGATGCAAAAAATCAGTTTTTAGAATTTTAAGGCACTAAATATTGGGATCAGCCTTGGAAAAGTATACATGGAATGAAAGCCCTTGTTCATAGGAATGAAATGAGACTAATTTCTTTAAGATCCAACGCATATTAATCATGATATGGCAGCAAATATGATATTTAGGCAAAACAGCACACTTGAAAAAACTGACCCATATGGATAACATAATATATAAAATCCTCCGCATTTAGAAATATAATAAGAACATAGGAGTGCCTTGTGTACCAGGATGTAATAATAGAGGATATTTCCCCTGACGTCGGACACACTAGTGTTACAATCCAGAGGAAACATCTCTTCATGAACTCAGACATTTGGGTAATGTGAGATAGCGAAAGTTGAGTCATATATCATCATACTTTATTTTTAAACATATATGTCTCTCTGTCCTTTCCTCTCTCTCCGCTCTTTCAGCCTTCCTGTTACTACTCCTATCACCCCCTCCTCCTTCCTGCTCCCTCAATCCCCTCTTCCCTCACCCTCTCTCTCTCCCTCTCCCCTCCTTCCTTCTCCCTTCCTTTTGCCCCCTCCTTTCTCACTCTTCTCACTCATCTTCTGTCAGTCTCTCTCCCTCTCTCCAGTCCCTCTTTCCCCCTCCCTCTCGCCTCCCAACCTCTCTACACCTCTTTATCTACCCCCTCTCTCCTCCCTCCACCATTGCTCTCCCTTTCTCTCCTCTCCCTTTCTCTCCCCTCCATTCTCTCCCCTCTTTCACTGCCTCTCCTCTCTCACTCCTCACTCTCTCCTCTCTCTCTCCTCTCTCTCTCCTCTCTCTCTCCTCTCTCTCTCCTCTCTCTCTCTCCTCTCTCTCTCCTCTCTCTCTCCTCTCTCTCTCCTCCCTCCCCTCTCTCTCTTCTCTCTCTCCCTCTCTCTCTCTCCTCTCTCTCTCCTCTCTCTCTCCTCTCTCTCTCCTCTCTCTCTCCTCTCTCTCTGCTCTCTCTCTCCTCTCTCTCTCCTCCCTCCCCTCTCTCTCCCTCCCTCTCTCTCTCCTTCGGAATTGTGACATAGCTGGAAGTTTAAATTTAGAATATGTCACAAGATTATAAGTGATAACATATGTAATAAGATATGTAGGATGGGCTTTGTGGTAACTTCTCAGAAATGGTTGAATGTGGAGGGTGGTATTGCTGGGTAGGTACAGAGGTAGTTGTACAAGTGAAATGGTTGAATGTGGAGGGTGGTATTGATGGGTAGGTACAGAGGTAGTTGTACAAGTGAAATGGTTGAATGCGGAGGGTGGTATTGATGGGTAGGTACAG
Source organism: Sthenelais limicola (assembly GCA_942159475.1). Taxonomy (NCBI): domain Eukaryota; kingdom Metazoa; phylum Annelida; class Polychaeta; order Phyllodocida; family Sigalionidae; genus Sthenelais; species Sthenelais limicola. Next base: position 79,002,969 of record OW804101.1, on the reverse strand, counting down.
AGGTAGTCGTACAAGTGAAATGGTTGAATGTGGAGGGTGGTATTGATGGGTAGGTACAGAGGTAGTCGTACAAGTGAAATGGTTGAATGTGGAGGGTGGTATTGATGGGTAGGTACAGAGGTAGTTGTACAAGTGAAATGGTTGAATGTGGAGGGTGGTATTGCTGGGTAGGTACAGAGGTAGTTGTACAAGTGAAATGGTTGAATGTGGAGGGAGGTATTGCTGGGTAGGTACAGAGGTAGTTGTACAAGTGAAATGGTTGAATGTGGAGGGTGGTATTGCTGGGTAGGTACAGAGGTAGTTGTACAAGTGAAATGGTTGAATGTGGAGGGTGGTATTGCTGGGTAGGTACAGAGGTAGTTGTACAAGTGAAATGGTTGAATGCGGAGGGTGGTATTGCTGGGTAGGTACAGAGGTAGTTGTACAAGTGAAATGGTTGAATGTGGAGGGTGGTATTGCTGGGTAGGTACAGAGGTAGTTGTACAAGTGAAATGGTTGAAGGTGGTATTGCTGGGTAGGTACAGAGGTAGTTGTACAAGTGAAATGGTTGAATTTGACGGGTGGTATTGATGGGTAGGTACAGAGGTAGTCGTACAAGTGAAATGGTTGAATGTGGAGGGTGGTATTGATGGGTAGGTACAGAGGTAGTTGTACAAGTGAAATGGTTGAATGTGGAGGGTGGTATTGATGGGTAGGTACAGAGGTAGTTGTACAAGTGAAATGGTTGAATGTGGAGGGTGGTATTGCTGGGTAGGTACAGAGGTAGTTGTACAAGTGAAATGGTTGAATGTGGAGGGTGGTATTGATGAGTAGGTACAGAGGTAGTTGTGAAATGAAGTGAAATGATTAAATGTGGAGGGTGTTATTGATGGGACGTGGAGCTTCCAGCTTTGTCACAATTCCTCTTTTATTTCCCTCCATCTGGTATACATACAAGCCATGTACATATTCAAATAATCTGATATAACTGTTACACAGCACATTAATGTAGTTATCAAATTATGAATAATATATATAGTACATTGATAAAAGAACTAATTTCAGTTTTCCGCCATTTTATATGCATTTTGCGAAAGATGGAGAAAATAGTCCATCTGGTACTTGCTTCGATCTAGGCCAGTCAGAGCACAGAACTATAATAGTTTTGTGGTCGGAGCCTGTCAGGTCAGTTAATGAAATAAATTATCATTGATATACTTTAGCAAAAATCACAGCTTTAGATATGATTCTTTCATTGAACTTTTCATTTGGAGTCCCTAGCTTTATTATTTCCCGAGAAAATCAGTAAAACGATTGAGTGGGCGATAATATAAGCTCCAGAAAATAAAAAATAAATCACTTGTACGCAATTATTGTGTCGTCAAACAACAGAAAATTTGCTATAAATGAAAGTTTCCCCAGCTTTCTAGGCCTATTAGAAGTTAATCTAACCTTTATTGTTCATCATATACTAAAATATACTTCATCGGTAGGTACAGAAGTAGTTACACATTAACACATTACAAATTTGAACATATATTTTTCCTCACTATCAGGATTTAGCAGGAATACTGCTTTATTATATCACTTTCCCTATTATAAGGATATAACGGGGAATGCTGTTTTAATATATTATTTTCCCTATTATCAGAATTAGCAGGGAATGCTGCTTTAATATATCATTTTCCCGATTACCAGGATTTAGCAGGGAATATTGCTTTAATATATCATTTTCCCTGTTATCAGGATTTAGCAGTGAATGCTGCTTTAATACATCCTTTGCTCCTGTTACCAGGATGTAGCCATTTTCAGTAGGTTGTGACATGGAACAGACTATGGTTTACATATTTTTTCCACTATTAACTACCGTATATACCCGTGTATAAGCCGGACCCCAAATATAAGCCCACCCCGTTTATAAGCCGGGGGTTCAGCACGTCATAACGTTAATATAAGCCGGGCCCCGTTTATAAACCGTGTGCCTGGAACTGGATGGAAATGTGGAGGGCCTGTCTCTTCTCAGGAGGAATATACTGAAGAGATCGGCCAGAAGAAGTCTTTAGTATATGAAAAATGACACTTTAATTAAGAGAAGTCAGTCGTTGTTGATCGATTCTGACTTCTGGTAGTGTTTGTTTTGTTAAATTGAAGTCTAAAACACGAAAACCAGAGCAATAATTAAGGATAATAATACAAACGTATTTCAGCTAAATATACTGGTTTGCTGTTAGTGTAATATAAGCCGGGCCCCGAATATATATAAGCCGGGCCCCGCATATAAGCCGGGTCAAATCACCATTTGAAATTAATATAAGCCGGGGCTTATACACGGGTATATACGGTATTTTAAATGAATACTGTACATATCTGTGTAAAAGCTGGACTTTGTAAAAGCCAGACGCCAGACTCCATGTAATAGCCCACCCGTTTTATAAGCTGGGGGTTCAGCACTTTCTAATGTTAATATAAGCCAGGCCCAGTTGGGTGCCTGTAACTGGATGGAAAGATGGAGGGCCTCGTCTCTTCTCCGGAGGAAAATGCTGAAGAGAATGGCCAGAATGAGTTGTTAGTGGATGATGAATCATAGTTTGAATAACAGAACTCAGTTGTTGTGGACCGATTGTGAATTCTGGTAGTGTTTCTTTGTTGAATTGAAGTTTAAAACACAAAAACCAGAGCAATGAATAAAGATAATAATAAAAATGTGTTTAGGCTATATCTACTGGTTTAGAGTTATTGTAATATAAGCCGGGCCATGAATATAAGCCCACCACAAATATAAGCCTGGTCAATTCACCATTTTAAATTAATATAAGCTGGGACTTATACACGGGTATATACGGTACATAACATTGCTAAACAACAAGCCTCCCTCAGGATAGGTCCCATGATGTTATGATTTGTACACATCCTGCATCTGACCCAGTAACTGTTGAATTGGACGATGTTGGACTATATTACACCACTACTAGACTAAGCTCATCAGTAGAACGAGAGATTTGTTGGAGTAGAGTACAACACTATCAAGCAGAAATACAGCAGTTATAATTTTAGAGATTTGAAAACCAGTCATACACTGTAAAGCACACATCAGTTACCGATATCATACAGCAGAGTGTGCATAGACTGCACTCAATACAGGACAAAATCTGGTTCAGAACTGACTCAGAGGTAGTCTTAAACTGACATAGCCATGGTTATGCTGGCCATTTGTGCCCTTCTCCTTGTTGTGTCATCAACCCTGGGCCCAAGTGAAGCTCTAGACCAGAGTGAAGGTTGTATTCTTCCAGGAAACATTAATGGGCGCTATGTTGGGAAGCAGGCAGGAGATGTGCTTGGAGAAGGGCGCACTGTGGAGGTGCAATGTGACCCGGGTACCACCAACCGTGTGAAGGGCAGGCTCAGATGTATATCTCCAATGTTGGACCGACGACTTCCTTTCTGTCTAAGTAAGTATTTCAGAACTATTAATTTATTTTGGCTTAATAGGCTAATATACCCCATTTTATCCCACTTTTAGACCATTTGAGTTGAAATTTGAGATTATTTATTGTGGATAGTTTCACTAGCAGGATGCATGAGAGTAGATTGCACATCTCCGAGTGCAATTGTACATCTCTGAGTGCAATTGTACATCTCTGAGTGTCTCCAAGTGCAATTGTATATCTAGCTAGATCTCTGAATGCCCTGTGAGCTGTTTACTGTACATTATAAAGACAACTCTTCTGCGGATTGAATTATATAAGTGCCGACTGGCCACCTTCATGCGGTTCCTTATCTAGGGGTGGTGTTGGGTATCAAGGGGTGGGTGGGGGTAGATGTGGTTTTGTGTTATTGGTGACAAACCCCCCACTGAGGGGAGGGCGGAGAGGGATGAATGGGCATGAGGGCAAAGTTGTTTGGTTTTATTAGCATGACTTTGGTGTGTCCAACGATACTCGTTGGTGTGTCCTATAATTTGGCAAAGTATGATGAGATCTTAGAGAAAGCATCCATATAGGTGTTTTAATAATATAGATATAGATTCTGTGTTTAAAAAAACATTTTTATTAGATTCCCTGAGGTCACTTCAGTAAATACTTCTGTATATGGGCAGTTCTCATGAAACAACAAGGGCTCTATTTACATGTGGAACAAAAATATCAAAGTCTAGGCGTCATATCTCTTTGAAAAGATAGAATAGTTATATAACCATACACTTTTAGGAAAGTCAGATAGACATGTTGGGATATTTAATGTTTTTGAAATTTTGTAAAAATCCACGGGGACCACAGTCTCTTGCCACTCCACTTACTCCATTATAGTCTAATTGGCTAGGGAATGGACTATTCATGTTTCCAGAGATGGCAGGGCCACCCACCGTTAGTTTTGGACATTGGATCAGGTGCATAGAGATGTTAAAGCTATATGATGAAATAAAGATGTTTGAGGATATCTTTGTCAGTTGATTAGCCTCCCTCTCCCCAATATGAATATTCTTATTTCATCATTATCATTATTTGATGATTTTATCATTTGTGATCCGTTTTAGGAAAATGAGTCATAAGTCGAAAAATATGGATTTTTAGATATCACCATGTTTGAAAAGAGGAGATCAAGCTGATTCCAATGATAGTAAACAGTCTGATAAAATAATAAGTATTTCTAGATTTTAAATTTGATATTTTCGTTTTTGAAAAAAAAAATTTCCAATATTTCTGGGGGTCACTAAACAGTAATGTAACAAAATGTAGTCCATATGAGGACCTTTAAAACGAAAAGATATCTTACATAGATTCTCCTGAAATTTGATACATCGATTGACATAACCATAAGTGACACACTCCCCAAAAATCAGAACATTCCAATGAAGTGATCTTGTGAAAAAAACACTTTGAAAAATATCAATTTTGCGACTTATGACTCATTTTCCTGAAACACATCACATTTGTGTTTATCCTTTTGTCCCAAGGGGATTGTAATTTGGAACAAGGAGATCGTTTGCTCGAAGGAACAAATTTCCACCAATCTGCCCCACTGGTTCTGCATCATGAATATTCAGTGACGCTGCAATGCCAGGAAGGCTATGAAAGTATGGACCCGCTGAAGTTTGTGTTCTGTGAGGATGGCAGACTCACACAACCCAGAGATCTTGCTTTCTGCACCAAAGGTAAGTATAGTGGTCATATACAATTCATCATCACTAATCCTCGTAATAACCAAAAGTTAATGAAAATAATGAATTGTTTATTTTGTAAAGACTACATGTTACAGATTTGGTGATACACTGCGGACAATAATCTGGACTTCTAGTGTATGCCATGTTTCTGTGTTTCTATAAGGTAGTATGTTAAGTACAGCATGTTTGTGATCCATATTGTCATATTTTGATTTGGTAAAAAATGATCCTTAAAGATGTGTTTTGAAGGTTTTGCAATTTACAAGTGGGTTCTTTGGGCATGAGTCATATATAGTCACAGTCACATTCACAATAGTCGATTTGGGGGAGAATGACCATCTCATAGATGTCATGTTTGGCCTTTTGTGTGAGGACTTGTCATCAAATTGATACACAGGGCTACTTGAACTTGTGCCATGGTCAGGCAATGAAGTGAAACTCTCAAACATCATTTAAACAACAACTGTAAATAATCCGAAGTAGAGTGATTAACCCAGAACGAGTACAGACAAGGGAAGATTAGTTGCAGTATCTGGTTTTTATTTGGGGGTTACCGACGTTTCGGCCAGACAATTGGCCTTTATCAAGGTGATGTTAACTCTAAATAATCTCTCTATACCAGTCCACACCCACTACAGAACCTAGATATCCACTAATGCAACCATGCCACTATGAAACTTTACTCCACGTTGATGTATGTACCACATGCTTTTTGTATGGGCAGGAGTAGTGTGGTAATTTGCACCAGTTCCATGCGTGTGATATGACTTCCGGTCCCTGGTAAACAAAGCCATATAAGGAAAATATAGCAACGTCAGAGTAAATATAGTACCTAAATTCGAATGTGGTACTCAGGACACTTTTGCACTGGCCGAGATGTTTGTTTTTTTCGTAACACACTCGCCTATCGGCTCGTGGGCCACGAAAAAACAAACATCTCGGCCAGTGCAAAAGTTATTCAGTCCCAAAAGTTATTCAGTCCCAAGATTGGCTGCCGCAACTGTATTGGGACTGTAACTCCACTGTAGTTATTAATATCTGATTTCCACTGTGTTCATTATATGAATTGTTTTGTTCAAACAGGACAGGATTGTTCAGAAGCTGAGACATCTGGCGCATACACCATTGTCTGGATTAAAGATGGAGACCTACTGTCAGGTGGATGACACAGGAAAGTGGACAGTGAGTATGGAAATTACTATCATAATACATATGTATATATACCCCTGTATAAGCCCTGGCTTATATTAATTTCAAATGGTGAATTAACCCGGCTTATATTACAATAATTGAAAACCAGTAGATATAACTGAATCTCATGTTATTATCTTCATTCATTACTCTGTTTTTCATGTTTTCAATTCGAATTTAAGGGAAAAAAACGTACCAGAATTGTTGTGAGCTCACAATCAACCAACAAGACCTGAGTTCTATATTCAAACTATCATTCATGATCTATTAAAAGCTCGTTTGGACGATTTCTTCAGCATTTTACATTAATTAGTTCTATTATTGGAACATGAAAGCGGGAAAAGCTCAAAGCTTGAAAATGTCCGAAAGCATTTGAAGATCTAAGAAGGAGGAGAACTCTTGGAAGGCAAAACAGAACGATTGAGAAAATAGGCAGAGACTTGCATGAATGTATAGGGATCACATAATTGCATTTTTCTGGGCTATAATATTTCAAGTTTATTGTGAAATCATAGGATATTGTTGGAAGGCCGTCAACATGTCCAGTACCGCCGCATCTCCAATGGCGCCAACCATGGAGGATTCCATTCTGCCTGGAGACAAAAATAACACCAAGGTAGGAGGAGAGGATTCAGCCGATCTGACTGATTCCTCGATGCAAAATGATAACGAACTTATTGTGAACAAAACTATAACTGACACAGCTGGTGGAAATGATAGTAGAAATGATAGTAAGTTAATCATTGAATCGAATGAAGAGGCCCTAGATGAAACGTTAAGATCGCCAAGTCCTATCGGCGCCGAGTCAACGGGTGGGAATGAAGATCTTACAACAAATCCCCTTAAATCTATCGAATTAATGCTTCAAATAGCTCTAGACGAAATGATTCAGGATGCTATGGATAGGAGTGAATTCAATAGGCTACTTGCAAGGAACCCAAAATTCATAAACACAGTCAACTTGGTAAATCAGCTTGATAAAAATATGAAAAACATGACTCGTAAATTAACGAACACATTTGCGTGGGCTGACCATCAGTACGAAAAAGTAAAAATTCAAATGAAGAAAGTTAACAAAAGCATTGGGAATATAGAAGACGACGTAATGGGCTTAATCTTTCAAAGTCAGGTTAAATCAGTGAAAGATCATAAAAGTAGAGATAACATCCAGCAGCAGAGCGTAGAAATTCAAACAGACCGTTACGCTGACAGCGCAGGTGACAGTGACGGTGCAGAAAACGACCCACTGGCTGTCAAAGGGGCAAGCACTACGGCTGTCACCAGTGCAGCCACCGATGTCGGTTTGCTAGCCCATGACACGCGGAAAATCAAAGAGCTAGAGACGTCGATAAATGCATCTATCGTAGACGTTAGAAAATCCATAACAACTGCTAACGCAAGCTTAGGTGACTTAAAAACAAAGTATGAAGAAGTTCTATCTAGCATTAAAAGTTGTCGTTCTGAGGTTGAAAATTACACCAGTGACAAAAATAGAAATCTGCCTGTCCGCCAGACAGATGGTATGACTCATCTGCTTATCGAAGCTGTCCCCGAAACTTGGGGTGAACCAAACAAGAATCTTAACGATGGGACTATGGAAAACACAAAACTCATAACCCTAAATATTCTTAACATGGCTATCCCTTTAAAAGAGGAGGAAATACTTCAGGCTTACAGAGTTGGCATCAAACGTAAACGGACAACTCGTGCGATCTATGTCGAACTAAACTCCCCAGAACAAAAGAAGAGCATACTGAATAATTCCAAAGAGATCAGACGTAAATCTGGCTGTCAACTATGGTTTAATAAGTACTCTCCCGATCCGCAAAACTATGATTATTTGATGATTCAGGATTGTCATAAGCTGCTGCGTGTACACAAACACCAGGCAGATCTAGTGCTCGGCCACATAGTCCTAGGCGATAGATCTTACACACAGTCAGACTTACACTTGTTACCGAAAGGATGCACACCAGCAGATGTCAGTCAAATTCCCACAGATAAAGGGGGTTTGGGTTTTCACGGGAGTAAAAGTGGCTACTCTAACTTCTTTAATTGCAAGATAGAATATAATCATAGGAAATTTCTCACTGCTGAACATGCCTACCAATATCAAAAGGCAATATTTCTTGGCAACAACAACTCCGCCAGACTCATTAACAGCGTGACCAGCCCGCTCGAAGCCAAGCGCATAGGCGCGAATCTTGAGCGGGAAGCAGACCCGCACAAACTGACTCAATGGAAAGAAATAGAAGAAAAAACATTAACTGACGTAGCCAGAGAGAAATTCAGGCAAAACAAATCTTTGCTTGAATTACTACTGGCACCTAACATCAATGGTTTTTATGAACTTACGGCATGCAAAAAGTGGGGAACCGGAAGAAGGATCCGCGGAGTCAGAATTGCAAATGGCACCCGGGTCCCGGTAAAGGTCAACACTTTCACGGGAGAAAACAAGTTCGGCCGCATCCTCAACAAACTGAGAGCTGAACTCTCGAACAACAGTCAGAAGAAGTAGGTACAACTATGGACCAACCAGGGCGAGAATTATTAATTCTGGCTGACTCAAGAGGCGCTGGACTCAAACATCACTTGATTCTGGAGAGGCCTGACTGTGACGTTGCTGTTTTCGTGGCTCGGGGAGCTAATACAACCCAGCTGATAGAGAGAGCCAAAAACGTAATCAGAACAAACCGACCAAGGACAATAATTGTCCTTTCAGGTATTTGCAACATCACATATAAAGACCAGAAGACGAAGGAGGTAGGTCTACGTTATAACAACGATATGCTATTTGAAGATGATACATTGGAGTCCATGCAAAGGGCCAAATTGAAGATAATTGAACTTTCCCCCCCGAATCTGCCTGATCCACAAGTGATCTTCGGAACTACAATGGGGGTCGACTTGATCATTTATAATCAACACCTGGCGTTAAATTCTTCTAAACTCCGCGACGTACTGACCCCTAGCAAGCTCATCGCCATAGCAGAAGATCAATTAACATTTGACAGACAAGTAGTTATTTTCAATAGTGTTGTAAAGAAGTACAATAAATCCCAGGGAATGCCATCTCCCTATATTGGGAACCTAATCCACATGAAACGGTCAAAAAGGCTCCATCGGACCACGAAGACCACTACCCACACGGCCATGTACTCCAGACTCGATATAGATGGCTGCCATTTCACTCCGGCCCTCAATGAAAAAATTGCCAAATTGATTTTCGTCGCTTATGATAAAATATGAAATGCATTGGGAGACTGTGAATAGAGGTGGTTCTATCACGACCGGCGCTTTCTGGAGCCCTACTGTGATTCAGCTCGCTCTTCCTCACTTTCCCTTATGCTTTTTACAAAAGTAGGAACTGAACTGAACACTTGACGAAGTAATATTACTACTACTATTATATATATTATGAATTGAATTTGACTTTCCATAGGGAAAAAAAAAAAATCTGATTTAAGATCTGATTAAGATCTAAGGTACAAATCCTAAGATATGAATGTATTAGGGAACTGAGATAGAGGTTGTTCTTTCACGACCGGCGCTTTCTGGAGCCCTACTGTGATTTACTCGCTCTACCTCACTCTCCCACATTTCTAACAAAAGTGGAAACTGAAACACTTGTCAAGTATTACTATTATATATTATGCATGCTAAATCTGATCTATCCAAATGGATTATTGAATTAAGAATTAAGGTACAAATCTGAAGATCTGAAGTTATTGAGGCCAGTGGAGCAAGATAAGGCTCCATTGATTACATATATGTGCACCAAGTCCTTCCAAGTAGGTGTTTTCCTCCTTTACGATTTTGTATTCTCATAGAGTTACAAATCAAATAATTGTATATAGACCGCCCTAGATCTAAATATAGCTGAAATATTATACAGCTTTTGTCGATAATTGATATCTGTATTGACTCCATACCATTGTAGGTATTACTTTTGAAAACTGAAGTGATAGATTGATGAGATTGTCTTGATATAGGACAATGACGCAGAATAGTGTCATGTATTGTTATGAAATCTTCCAAATGTATCTGTTTATTGTGATTGTTGGGTTTTCGGATTGGGGATGTTATTTGGGAAAATGGGGGCCTAAAGATTCTGGAAAAAACTTAGTAGATGATGGATGACTTGGAAACCTTTAATTGTATCAAGGGTATGAAGGTTGTGTCCTGGAACATACGAAGCATTTTACAGAAATTTGACCAAGTTGAGCATTTTATGACTAAATCTGACCCACAGGTTTTAGCATTCCAAGAGACATGGCTAAATGGGAATACTAATGATAAAACCATAAAAGTTGAGGGATTCAACTCAGTTAGAAATGATAGAAAAGCCAGAAGAAGGGGGGGTGGATTACTAACTTATGTAAACTCAGCGTTTGATATTAAAGACGTGGAATTCCATGACCTAAACATATCAAATAAAAACGTTGAAGTACAGGTTTTCGAAATCACAAAACAGCATATGAAAAGTAAAATAATAGTCAATGTTTATCGAGTCCCGCAGGGGAACATGTTGGAAGCCCTTGAGGACCTTGAAATTATTATAAGTAAGCTCGACGAAAAGAAAGATATAATAATTATGGGAGACTTTAACTATGACGCAAAACATATTATTGATAGTAATTCTGGAACAGCAGATAAGTTCAGAAACTTAATCCAAGGACACAACCTTCACCAGGTAATTGATGTTAAGACTAGAGTAGGTAAGTCCTCGGCCTCGACCATCGACCACATATATACAAATAGCAAGATAGCAGAGAAGAGTGGTACACTCAATATAAATCTAAGTGACCACCTCCCAGTTTATGTTCAGCTGAAAAAAGTCAGCAACAAATATAAAACTGACACCTTCACAGCAAGAAACACTAAACATTTAGATACAAAGATATTGAAAGAGATATTAGCCGATTTAGATTGGACAGAGTTTTACACAATGAGGGATGTGGACGAGGCCTGGGAATTACTGTACAAAAATATTGAAACTTATGTGGACAGAATGTGTCCCTTGAAGGAATTTAAAAATGTAAGGAAATTACCAGTTTGGTATAATAAGGATATTGTAATGTTGGGGAAAATCAGGGACAAAGCTTATATAAAAGCTAGACGTACGGGGAAAGAAGAAGATTGGGGTGTAGCCTCGAAGGCGAGATGCACGGCTAACATGGCCATAAAAAACGCAAAGAGCAAATTTATTCGAACAAAAATATCTGAGAATAAGAATGATCCACATAAACTGTGGGAAATCTTGAAACCTATAATGTCAGAAGGAAAAGCAAAAAGAGGGAACGAAGAAATACTTATCTCTAGTGATAATGATAAAAAACTCAGGGGGGAAGAGGCAGCTGACAAAATAAATGAATACTTTGTAGAAATAGGACCGAAATTAGCTAGAAACTTAGAGGTAAAAGAGACTGATACGAAGGCTAACGAATCTAGGATTTTGTCCATAGAAGAAAATAAGTTTTCCTTCAGTCAAATTTACGGTATTACTGTTGAAATGGCGCTTAGAAAAATTGGCAACAATAAGGCCTCGGGGATAAGGTTTATGCCTACAAGAATCCTTAAGCCGTGCATGTCGGCGTTGAGTACGCAGTTTGCTTTCTTATATAATCTCTCTACTGAGACCAATACAGTTCCTAAGGCGTTTAAAGACGCAGTTGTAACCCCTCTTTTTAAAGAAGGGGATCGTTGTGACCCTGGAAACTACAGGCCTATTTCCTGTATTTCACTACCCGCTAAAATATTGGAAAGCTGTGTCCAAAAACAAATATCGGAGTACTTTAATGACAACAACTTACTGAGTGAAGAACAGTTCGGATTTAGAGCGGGCAAATCCATAGTCGATGCCCATGATAATCTATTAGAAGAAGTTTATAATAATCTAAATAATAAAGGGCAACTGATTTAATATTCCTCGATTTTCGAAAAGCGTTCGATACGGTTAACCACGATATGCTCATAAAAAAATTAATTAATTATGGAATTCAGGGGAAAGAAATATTATGGTTCCAGAACTATCTGGAAGACCGAACACAAAGAACCTCAGTAAACGGAATACTTTCGGGGCTAGGGAAGGTCACATGCGGTGTTCCGCAGGGGACTTCCCTCGGGCCGATTTTATTTATTATATACATCAATGATTTAATAGATATGATAGAGAACAGCAGAGTCCAACTATTTGCGGACGATACGGTGATATACGGGAGTAGGCCTGTGGGATCTGGAAAAATTGATTCTTTACAAAATGACATTAACACAATAGCTGAATGGTGCCGAATGAATAAGATCTCCCTAAATATTGGGAAATGTAAGTCAGTCACAATATGTACGAAACCATCACCTCACAACATCACTGAATATTATATTAATGACCAACGACTTGAATCTGTTCAGTCGTATAAATACCTTGGTATTGACTTGGACAGGCAACTCAACTTTAAGAGGTTCTTGGATAGAAAAAACCGTCTTGTGAGAGCCAAAGTAAAGGCCATGTCTAAATTATTCGGAGTGTGTGACCGAAATACACTTTTAATGTTATATAAAACTACTATCTTACCCCACATTGAATACGGGGATGTATTCTATAATGTGGCGCCGCAGAGAAATCTTCAGAAACTGCAATCGCTTCAGAATGCATGTCTCAAGATTATTCTGGGGCTGCCAAAGCTTACAAGCACTCAACAAATACACAAGAAACTTAATATACCGACTCTCAAGACAAAAAGAGAAGCTCACTTGTTAGGGAGAGCTCACTCCCGGGTAAAATCAGGGAAAAACATTGATAACAGAAGAGTAGTTCTTCGCACTCTAACTAAGGGCAGGAAAATGGTTGTTCCACACCCCAAAAATGAAAGGTTTAAAAAATCGTACGTATACACCATGTCTGTACTCTGGAATAACCTTCCGGATAAAACACAACTGATTGAATCTAAGAAAGAGTTTAACAAATATTTAAAACACATCTACCCAACAGACTTCGACCAATATCTGAAAGAACCCATTGACGGGTCTGGATTGAATGTAACAAAAGAACTGTCGACCAAATAGTGGTCTTGGCGTGTAATGCCTTCTATTTAAGATCGAGATATCGATGGGTAAAATAGAGTGGGAGGGCGATGGGGTGACCCTTATTTAAGGATCAGATATAATGTATAATTATGTTGTATGATATCTTATGTGTATCTATTTAATGTTGTTGACATGGACCTATATTATACTCTCTAACAGATTATAACCTTTGAATTAACTTGACACACTCTTACCTGTACTGATAAGAGTACTATCATGAGTCGCTCACTGACTCATTGGGTTAGGATTTATGTCATATCACTAGGATTCACAGTATAGTGCCATATCTCATACTAATATCAATGTACAAGAGTCCATATATACTATGTATACTATATTGTATGTTATAAATACTCATCAACATTGTAAGAATTCTTATGTACTGTAAAATCGTATCCTACATAACTGTCATAATTCTAAGACTACTCGATTTATGAGAATAATGAATTACTCCTGTCCAGCTGGATATTAATAAGTAAATTGTACCCACAGATTTTTTATGATTTTCTTTCGGAGGCAATGGAAGACCTACCTTGGAGAATTGTTACCCATTTCACGATGTAATTGTATACTTCATGAATAAAAATTCTCTATATATATATATATGACAGTACAGGCACCTGGCTTATAAACGGGACCCAGCTTATATTAATGTTATGAGGTGCTGAACACCCAGCTTATAAACGGGGTGGGCTAATACACGGGGTCCAGTTAATACAAGGGTATATACGGTATGGGCGGACAATGGAGGAATATATTCTTCTACTCAAAACCTAGTGTTTTCAGGTTTTCTTACACTGTAATGGGGCGTATCTTGCCAATAATCATGTTAGTTTTCTTTGACGTTTATGCTCAAGCTTGTATACATGTGTAATGGAAATAAAAAGTATTTGTAAAAAAACCCTAACCAGTGCACCAGCTGTTTAATGTCAACCAATCTTCCTATATAACATAAATGATCACTGGGGGCAATAAATGTTTGAATTGCTGAAGACCTGACATATTATGTGGCCTGAATGTAGAGTTAAAGACTGTTCAACAGGGAAAAAAACTGAAAATAACATTTTGTTTAAACTTTGCCTGATGAAAGAACAAGGCTATGTGAATCCAAAAAGCCAATAAAAACAATATGTCACCAGGTTAGTTTTCATTTGAGGGAGCCCTGAAATTTATGGCGGTTCACTATAGAAGTCTATGAGAAAAGGACATTTTTTTTCGTTTTTTCAGCATAACAAAAAAACTGAAAATAAGTTTTTCCTAAGAATTTGTATAGACATAGCTAACATATTGCTTTACCCTTTCAAGCAATAAAAAATGGGGGTCACTGGCTTTTAAAAAAAGTTATTCAACTGAATGCGCATCCTGATGAGTTAAAAATAGGAGTATTGAAGATTTTCAATGCTAAATAATATCTTTCAAAATATGTTGATACCCTGTTCTTTCATGGATGGGGGTAAACCTGTATTGTAGTTATGTTTAGAATACATTTCAACTGAAAACTCTTATTCGTCTCTCTGAAGTCTTGGAAAAACTGAGAAAATATCCATTTTCCCCACAGACTTCAATACTAAACTTTGGTGGTCTCTAAAATGAAAAATAAATATGATGAGATCCATTTTTTTTGCTTTTTGTTATCCCCCAACCTTTCTCATGACAAAGTTTGAAAAAAATATTATGACTCCTTATTTTTCATGCATTAGTTCCTTGAACTCCCGCCTGTAGCAGTGCATATGACTGTGGTTTATCTCTTTAAATTGTGTGACTGCAATATTTTCATGGATTGCTGCTTCCCAACACTAATTAACTTAATAATAAATATTTTAATAATCATGAATTATAAATATTTAATTTCATTATAATAGATAATACAAATATTCTACCCCTGTGCCACCCAAGCAGTTGTTTAAGGTCTGGCAGTACAAGCAAATACAAGACTTATTTACCCCTCATTAGTAGCTTGCACAAAGTGTATCCAGAAAAGGACCGCACAAGGTTAGAAGAGCGTAGGAGCGTTTTGCATGGTTAGTTAGTAACTAAGATTAAGTTTGTTATCACCCTTCCCCCTCTCCTCCCCCCCCCCCCGTCCTACCTAGTATCCCGTACACACCACTGCCATTGGCGTCGTGTGTACGTGATGCTCTATGCTATGGCTATGGCTGTGTGCGGGGGGAGTAAGATAGGGGTAGTGTAGGCTAGACATGATCTGACTTACCAGCAAGGGTAGGGCCCATGAGAGTGCATGAATGTCTTCAAAACAGCATTTTGTGTACCATATAATGTAAGTCCTCCCACAAAAAGCCATTCCACCTAAGAGAAGTTTCCTTTGAGACCATCCGCAGGGCCCCACTTACTTACATGGGAAACATTGAAAACAGGGCCATAAAGAGATAGCTAGCTTGAAAATACTACCCAACTATGTAAGGAGAGAGGTGCACATATTGGAAAGTGCGCATTACTTAGCGCAAATAGATTCAAAATTAGATAAAAGAGATATTCCGACCAGAAGCCATTCAAAAAACAGAAAAAATCAACTGTCAAAAAACATCACTATATCAAAACAGCTTCTTATATAAAGCTAAGATGACCTGGAACTCACTACCAACTGAGACACAGGCCATAGAATCAAGGAAACATTTCAGAAAAGCAATAGAATGTACATATAATAACTAAGTCAAAACAGTAAGTGAACCCTCTCCCCACACCCCCTTTCTCAATAAAGGGAATACTTTAGTATTATTATTACTTACGTTACTTTATTTTACTTCCTATTATTATAGGCGAAACTAGTAGTGTATATGTCTATACGCACAGAAGTCAGTTCAGGTGACACCTGCCTTTAATCCTGCACTGGATTGATATATTTTGTATGTCTATACCTCTTCTTATGATATGTAGAGTATATGATATGTATGTTAAGATATGTAGAGTAGATATTTCCTACAAATGATAACCCGGTATGTACATTTTGTCAGTGTTTTATTTCCCGACTAGTTTCGGCATAGGGTTGCCTTCTTCAGGGGACTGTTGATACATTACTCAGATCCCCCCCCAAAAAAAATTGATAGTTATTATTGTAAAACTGATTAACTTTAATAGCAGATCTTTGGATTCTGCTGGGGTTTTGGATAGTTATAAATTACTGTTTTGACAGGATGTTGTCACTTGTGTTAGCGGATGTAGTAAATTATTTTTCGGATGTAGAATATTATTTTTCGGATGTAGAATATTATTTTGCGGATGTAGTTAATTTAAATACCTGGCCAGTGTTTCCGCTCATTCACTTACCTCATCAACTAGTTGTTTGTCGTTGATTCCGCATTCACTTTTGAATGTGTATAAAGTCCTTGTCAAGCAAAAGTCTTTTCTCCACTGTCTCCGATGGAAATATTAGCCATTTTTAATTTTTTAGGGCATAGGGCTCGCCATAACGTGACAACGATAGACATTGTGCGAGCGATATTGTGATACAATGGCTGTCTCCCAATGACAACCAGGCGAAACAGGCCAGGCTATGTACAACTGCCTAAATATCACTCCCAATAGCTCCAAAATCACCTATAATGTTCCAAATATCACTGTAGAGGGATAGTCCGCTTGCTGAATGGTGGTGAGCAACGAAATAGGGAATAATCCATTTGTCAATTCCACCACAGTAGACATCGTGCCGGACATCGTGCAAGCCTCGTTTGTTAACGTGCGGGCACTTTCAAATGAAATCCTCCGTGCGCTATATAGACTGCCGTACACAATGCAACGCTAAGTGCCTCGTGCAAGTCCCTAGACACATGCAACACAGCATTCGAAAACCGGAAGTCTCTGATGCTTTGGATGGCAAGCAGCAGAACCTTGCGAAAACACACTGGCTGGCTGAAACGTGACATCAGTGACTACGCACCTCTGATTGGCTGTTGTAGCTGGAGGTTCATTCAGCCAGCCGTCGCGTTATCATGTAGGTTCCGACTAAAGCGGGACATAAACATGTTTGATGTAAAAAGTGGAAGCTTTCTTTGTTTCTGGAAGGGAGAATGCGGCTGACGTAACCGACATTCTGAAGTTATGATTACGTGTACATATGTGATATTGGTTGGACAGAGGTAAAATAAACTAAATATTAAAATGTATTGGTTTTAAATGTGTAAAACCTGCTAATTTGGACGTTATAAAGGCGGCGTTTTGACTCGGTACTTTCCATGTCAGATGTAAAATAGTAACCCATGTATTGGAGTTGAGGAGCTAAATTATTGCAGTTCTTCATGCTGTAAGTACATCTAAAACGTTTTTTTAAGCGTCATATTTGTTAATATGTGTTTAAACAGTAGTATTGAATCCAAAAATCGGCTATTAAAGTGATTAATTCCCGAGATTTTGTGTCTACGGCTTTTGTTTAAAAATAAACCCCTCGACCCTACGGGCCTTGGGGTTTATTTTCAAACAAATGCCTCAGACACAAAATCTTGGGAAATTAATCACATAGTAATTTTGGCCAAATGTTTGTGGTTTAATGTATATTTTGAGTTTTAGGGGCCAAGTCTTTCAGGACTCATCAATTATTTTGTATATATTTGAATATTTGAACTGCATTTTTATCATATGATTTATTTCATACAAAGGTGATCCAGAGGAGACTGGATGGAAGTATCAGCTTTGCAAGGAACTGGGCAGCCTATACTACAGGGTTTGGAGATCTAGCAGGGGAGCATTGGTTGGGTAACGATAACATCCATAAACTGACGGCTGCAGGCTACACCAGGCTAAGAATAGACCTGGAGGATTGGTATGATAGGAAGTACACCATATACTATAATGTGTTCCAGGTAGCTGGAGCTGAAGAGAAATACAAGCTGACCGTGTCTGGCTTTACTGGATCCAGCCCTCCTGGTAGGTCAATATATACAGTCCTTGCATTCGGAAGTAGAAAAGTAAAAAATATAGTAAATTAATGTCCTCCACAAAAGATGCAGTTCAGTATAAATATATAGATGTTTGTGTTTGCTTCCAGGAGAATCATAAACCTACCTAACTTTATTATACTCACATTGCTCTCTAGAGTGATTTACACATAGTGCGTATTTCACTAATGATTTACATGAGGTTGTCATGGCAACCAATCTGTTTATTTTACTAAGATTACTGGTAAAATTCAAATTCTTGACTGGATTTTTTTTCTTCTATTTTCATGATTGATATATGTTTGTGTTTGCTTCCAGGTGATTCAATTACCTACAATACCGGTATGCAGTTCAGTACTACAGACCAAGATAACGATAAGCACCGTGTCAACTGTGCCCAGTCTGGTGGTGGAGGCTGGTGGTGGAATGCCTGCGGCAACTGTCAACTGAATGGCAACTATAATAGCACTGGGTGGACAGGCATTCTCTGGAACTCCTTTAGAACCCAGCCCTACTCCGTGAAGGCAGCCACCATGATGCTCAGCAAGCCCTGACCCACCCTCCACCACACAACCACCATGATGCTCAGCAAGCCCTGACCCACCCTCCACCAGACAACCACCATGATGCTCAGCAAGCTCTGATCAAGCACCACTCATCACCAGCTAATATTCACTCTTATATTTGTAAGAAGAACCTTTTTCTTCTTTGTTTTTCATGTAAGGCCAATATAACATTAGCCATTATTATATGGAAAGCTTCATTATATAAGTGTAATAAATGTTAGAAATGTATTTGTGGTTTGATAATGAGATCATCGTATGTGTCAGATTTTCAGAAAATGTACAATTGGCACATCAACACATTTAGTAAACTCTATTAAAGTTGACTGAAAAATCGTCAACACTAGGCATATCTGAGTATATTTGGTATTGCCCTGATTCAAACAATCTGTTTAGTTGTGTGAAACAGAATTATTGTCTTCAAATTTGGGTTATTTGAGAGGATTGCTGAAGACAAATCGTACATTTTCTGGCGATTTCACTCATTTACGACCTTAAAGATCTTATAAGCAAACCTGGGATCGCTGCCTCTTTACTTTACTCTCCCAGCAATACAATTTGAATCCTTAAAACACTTCCAACAGTCAAAATATGAAACTAAGCATAAATATATAAGGAATTATGCATAGCAGCATTAGAAACAGGTTTAATTTATTAGTCAACCATTTGAACAAGTACAAAAAGTATATAAAAAAATATATATTTCTATATGATATTGTTTATCAGACTTATCCTTTCCTGGACCATAGTGTTTGGCGCCAAATGAGAGAGTGCCTGGTTGCCGGGAATGCGAACTGTTGGTTACAGTAAACAATACATTCAATTCAATTCAATTCAAAAATTCTTTTATTGTAATCGTGGATGGTAATACAATTTGGTTGGTCAGGTCTGACTTTACAGTACAGTCAGGTCTTCCTGTGAATGCCGTCTTATCTAGCATTTTTGTTCGTTACAACAGCAGAAGAGTTTTGTTACAAAGAGAAAAAGTTTGAAACGCCTTAATGCTAACAGTGGTTGAATATGATAATGAGATGAGAACTACAGTGTAGTAACAATGATTAAAGGGGACTATGTATGAGACACAATTTGGATGAGAAAGCTAGCCAACAGGTAATTTTAACCAATACTATGACGTTATACAAAGCAGATGCTGAGTGATGTAAATGCCATAAGTATACATTCGTTCAAGTTTCAAGTTCCCAGTATTAGGTAATGCAAGGAGATACTTATATATGGTCAGCATTTTTGATCATAAGAGTAAAAAGAGTGCAGAAAACCAGTCAATCAATCGTGGGTATACAGTTTAGACATGGAGTACAGATACATATACGATATTAGATGTTAGACCAAGAGAGGCGTATATAGAAAGTGGCAGGAATAATACATTTGAAGAACTAAAAAGGTGCGAGAAGTTGTTGGGTGTATTTTTTAAAGGTAGCAGGGTCATCAATTTTGTGAGCTTCTGCTTTTAAAGAGTTCCACCGGGCTCTACATTTATATGTGGCGGAGTCTAAAATTTTATTGAATTTTGTTGACATAATTTTACGGTTTTTCCTTCCCTCAGCGTGACTTCGAGTGGGCAATTTCTTAACATCAAGATGGTCTTGGTTTTGGGACAGGTAGTACGAGATATCCAAAATGTGTTTTTCTCTCCTTAGCTGTAAAGGCCAGATATTTAATATTTCGTGTTCGTGACTCACATCATCATACCTGGATTTATTGAAGATTATTCTCAACGTAAGATTCTGCTGAGATTGAAGTTTTCGTAATAGAGCTTTTGGAGCAGAGTCGTATAAGAAATCACAATAGTCTAAGTTCGGAAGGATAGCTAATTTATATAAATCACTCTTAGCCTTAAAAGTAAGAGAATCTCTGGCCTTATAAAGTAGCCTGATTTTTGAGGTGACTAATTTCAGAGTTTTATCTACATGTGGTTTAAATGTGAGTAGATCATCTAAGAGAAACCCTAGATATTGGTATTCGTCAACAGTCTAGTTTGGAGGAGCCAAGGGAGAGGGAAAAACCACTATTTTGCATTTTCGACCTAGCCGAATAACTAAGTGAAAAGGACATCGCCTTACATTTGGAAATATTTAAAGAAAGCTTATTCTTAATACACCAAAGAGATACATTGTCTAGGTCTGTTTGTAAGTTGCGGTGAAGCAAATCAGCTTCAGCGTTATGATAATAGATCACGGTATCATCCGCGTAGTGCTGGATGTTAGCATGCTGTACAGTAGAACATAAATCATTAATGTATATCGTGAACAATATCGGACCTAAAATAGTCCCTTGGGGGACACCGTAAGTTATGGTACCTTTGTCAGATTTTAGCCCGTTAACCGTGACACATTGTTTTCTGCATTTGAGATAATTCGTAAACCATAATAGCTCCATGCCGCATACTCCATAAGACTGCAATTTATCTAAAAGAATTTGGTGATGAACGGTGTCGAAAGCCTTGCTCAAATCAAGGAAAACAGTTTTATTTAATAGTTTATTATTCAGATTGAAATAAATATTATCTAAAAAAAATATTTGAGCTTGTTGTATAGAATGATGCTTTCGAAAACCATATTGATTATTATTGAATAGATTGTTTAGTTCGAAATGATCTGTAAGCTGTTGTTGGACCGCAGCTTCTAGGATTTTGGCAGGCATGGAGATACATAAGATTGGTCTGTAGTTAGCTGTGTTCAGTTTGCTGTTTGCTTTGAACAGAGGTGTGACACATGCAGATTTAAAAGAACTGGGTATCTTACCCAATAACAGCGAAATATTTATAACATGAGACATTTGGTCGGTCAGGGCTAGCAAACATGACTTTAGAATGGGGGCGGGGAGAAAATCAATACCAGAATTTTTTGTGGCATCGATTTTCGATACTAATTTCCTAACCTCTTGTGAGGAAAGCTCAGAGGAGGTAAACCTTGGTGATTGCAAGTTGACTTCTGCATCAGCAGAGACAGAGGGTGTGAAACTGGTTGAGTTTGTAGGTGGGGTGATCTTCCCAGCAAGTGAGGGGCCCACATTAAGAAAATAGTTGTTGAATTCATTTGGGATGTCGGAAGGGTTCAGCATTTGCCCATCTTTTTCAATATGATTAGTGTTATTCCCCTTTAGCTTTCCAGGATTAATAATCGGCCTTAAAAACTCCCAATATTTTTTGGGATTTTTATCGTGGAATTCTAAGTTAGATTTAATAAATTGAGCTTTCGCAGCTTTGCACATAGAGTTTGCTTTCCTTCTTAGAGACTTGGCCTTATCGAGAATGAGAGGATCCTTAGTGGAATTGGCAAGTCTAAAAAGGCGATCTCTTTTGTTCATGATTTGGAGAAGCTCATCAGTTATCCATTTAGGCTTGGTCCTAACATTTCTGAATTTCTTAAGGGGGCACATTTTATCGAGGTAATGTTCTATGTTCTGCAATAGGGCGTTCTAACAAGATTCAGGGTCAGGATTATTATAAAAGGATGTCCAGTCAAGGTTCTTATGAATTTCGTTGAGAGTTTTTTGGTCGAGATGTTTGGTACATCTGGCCCAAAAAGTATCAACATTATAGGTAGTTCGAGCTTTTTTCCTCACAAGAAAGATAGGAAAATGATCAGAAAGATTCAAATCAATTACACCGGCTGATCTGACATGAGAAGAGTCTGAATAGAAGTGGTCTATGGTGGTCTGCGATCTTAAAGTTAACCTTGTCGGTTTTTTGATATATTGCACAAGAGAGAATTCATTTATCAGACTTTTAATATCAGAAGAAAGACTAGTCTTAGCAGATTTGATAGTTCTAAAGTCGAGATTAAAATCACCCATGATAAAAAGCTCGTAGGAGCGATTCAGCTTGGAGAGAGTATCTTTTAATTTTTCTAGCAGAGTTCTTGTGCAGCCACTAGGTGGCCTATAGACAAATAATTCAGGTGTTAGCATAATGAATATATATGTTATATATTTGGGGAACATATAAAGATACATATTTAAAGATTTTTATTCCAAATCCTGTTACATACAATTTGACATTACATCATATATATTCATAACAATATTCTGGAACTGGGCTCTAGTTATCCTCTGAAATCAGGTCTTGCTGATAGCCCAAATGAAATGAAATAAGATAAAAGTTTGTAATGAATAATTATGTGATTGTTCGAAGATTAATGATGTATAGGCAGTCAATAAAGTTCCTGTTTGAGTTTCATATTATAGTCAATTTTGTTGCCTTGATCATGTCGACTTGGTTTCTATTGATGGATTTCACTACAAATATAACTGTTTCAATTGTCCTTCCTGTTATCGATCATACCAGATACTTTAGCTTACTTTCAAGAGATATCACCCTTCTCATCGTGTTGAAACTTACGATTTTACAGAACATTTACATGCTTTGTTTAAAATATTGCATATATTCATGCTGCGGTTAACAATAGAACCATTGATACTACCAACTAGCTTATTCTACTGTATTAAGACTACTTATAGTTATAGTGGATCTTGGGATGGATTCTGTTAATATCTGACATACTCAGCAAATACATATATGACATACTTGGCAATTTTTTATCGAAAATTGTTTTCACCAATATCAGAGCTTGTACAAACGATCTATGGAAACCAAATGTATGATGGGAAAGATAGAGACCTAAGCCATTAGATAATTGAAATATGCAGGTTGTGTTATTGTAACATGTATAACACATGGATATTGACATCAGAGCATTGACAAATATTACATGCTGAACATGACATGTTTTCTATAGATTTTACACAGTAGCATTAATCCCATAATTCCATGCAAATCAAAATTCAAAATGGCGGCCGGGCAAGTCTCCTATTGTGAATTGCAGGTATCGATTTGCTTGTTAATCAAGAGCCTAGTACAATCGGAATATCTTTGTTTATTTTGCTACTAGATCTCAAATAATTTAAGCTATTATGCTATTACGCTTAGTGATAGTGCCAAGATAAATTCGTCATATGGGTCAGGTCTTCAGAAAATGTACAATTGCCAGCTCTACACATTTAGGAAATTCGGCTAAATCTGGCTGACATATGATGAATACCGGGTATATCTGAGTATATTTGGTATCGCATTGATTTAAAGTATCAGTTCTGTTAAGTCAAACTACATTTTTGATCTCAAGTATGTCTTAAATGTGGAATATTTGTGAGGATTTGTGAAGGCGAATTGTACATTGGCTGAAAATCTGACCCATATGTGAAGGACGACAAAAGATGGGAGGGCTTCCTCTAGTCTCTGTAGAATTTAATGACAATAATATGTTGGTTCTTGGTTGACCTTTCTCTAGTTTCGCACCTAGAGAACCATTTCCTTGTTTTACTACAACTGAGCGAGCAGATATGAGGCTCGCAAAAATGTGATGTGTTTTAAGAAAATGAGTCATAAGTCGCAAAATTGATATTTTTCAAAGTGTTCCATTCACAAGATCACATTTTTGGAATGTTCTAATTTTTGGAGAGTTTATCACTTATAGCTATATCAATCGATGTATCCAATTTCAGGACAATCAATGTAGTATATCCTTTCGTTTTAAAGGTCCTCATAGGGTTACATTTAGTTACTTTACTGTTTATTGACACCCAGAAATATTGAATTCTTTTTTTCAAAAACGAAAATATCAAACTTAGAATCTAGAAATACTCATTATTTTATTGGACTGTTTACTATCATTGGAATCGGCTTGATCTCATCTTTTCAAATATAATGGTATCTCAAAATCTATTTTTTGCGACTTATGTCTCATTTTCCTGAAACACATCACAAATTGTTGCCTGAATTGTGTAATAAAGACCCGGTGCAGGGAAAAACAACAAATATATTATGAGGGAAAACACCAAAACCTCAAACATTGCTATTTTGCTGCTTTATTATAGGGTCAAATATTCAGAAAATGTACATTTGGCAGCTGTACACAGTTTGTAAATACTGCTAAATTTGGCTGCAATTTGGTCAATACTATAAGTAACTTCGAGTATATTCTGCATTGCATTGATTCTAATAATCTGTTTGGTTAGGTTGAACTGTATTTTGAACTTTATTTTCGTCTAAAATTTGGTTATTTGAGAAGATTGGTGATGTTGAATTGTACATTTTCTGAAAATCTGATCGTATATCACAAGTTGTCGGGTCAGATTTTCAGAAAATGCACAATCTACAGTTGTACAAACCTATCAAATTCTGCTAAATTAGAGTGAAGATTGATAAATAATGAGTATGTCTGAGTGAATTTTATATTCATTCAATACGTCTATCTGTTTATGTTGAAGTCTATTTTGAAACAGATTTTCGCCTTAAATTTGGGATTTTTGAGAAGATTGATGAAGGCAAATTGTACATTTTCTGAGGACTTGACCCTGTTACATAACAAATCATCTCGTTTCAACCTGATGGTGGTCTTCTTCAGGTAATGTAAAAAAACAATGCATTTTTTTTTAATTATAGAACTTGCATACAATTTCGTGGACAGGTCCCAATATTTTCATGCGATACAAGTCAATATTCAAAAGACATTCATATTGTTGTACAGAAACTGTATGTTTCGCATAGTAATGTTAGTAAGTAAGTTTCAGCATTAATTATTAATTATAATTACATTATAATCACATAGTAATCTTAGTAAGTAAGTTTTAAGATTAATTATTAATTATAATTACATTATAATCACATAGTAATCTTAGTAAGTAAGTTTCAGCATTAATTAATAATTATAATTACATTATAATCACATAGTAATCTTAGTAAGTAAGTTTTAAGATTAATTATTAATTATAATTACATTATAATCACATAGTAATCTTAGTAAGTAAGTTTCAGCATTAATTAATAATTATAATTACATTATAATCACATAGTAATCTTAGTAAGTAGGTTTTAAGATTAATTATTAATTATAATTACATTATAATCACATAGTAATCTTAGTAAGTAAGTTTCAGCATTAATTAATAATTATAATTACATTATAATCACATAGTAATCTTAGTAAGTAAGTTTTAAGATTAATTATTAATTATAATTACATTATAATCACATAGTAATCTTAGTAAGTAAGTTTCAGCATTAATTATTAATTATAATTAAATTATAATCACATAGTAATCTTAGTAAGTAAGTTTCAGCATTAATTATTAATTATAATTAAATTATAATCACATAGTAATCTTAGTAAGTAAGTTTCAGCATTAATTATTAATTATAATTAAATTATAATCACATAGTAATCTTAGTAAGTAAGTTTCAGCATTAATTATTAATTATAATTAAATTATAATCACATAGTAATCTTAGTAAGTAAGTTTCAGCATTAATTATTAATTATAATTAAATTATAATTCTCTGACCACCTGCACCAGGTTCATGAAGGTCACAAAGTCATGATGACGGACTTGGCCGCTTGTGGCGCTTTATCTGAGAAAACAAGCACTTCTGTGTCACTTCCGGTTAAATGTTGCACGCATGCGTGATAAGGATGATGTATGTGAGCACCGTGGTGACATGTCTCACACTTTGTATTTGATCTTGTCAGATAACAACATAAAGTTCATGCATTCAGAAAGAGAAAATTAATTATTTGATGCCCTAATGTTTAACATCATTGGAATCCGCTTCACTTCACCTTCTTAATTATGGTGATATCTTGAAAATGTACAATTCACTTTCACGAATTATCTCAAATAACCCACATTTTAGACAAAAGTAAAGTTTAAAATACAGTTCAACATAACTAAACACATTGTTAGATAACTTAGAATCAATGCAATGTCAAATAAAATCTCCAAGCATTAACATTTGAATCCTTAAAATACTTCCAGAAGTCAAAATCCGAAACTAAATAGAAATAGAAATGTAATTTGCGATTAGGATTCCAATCACTAGTATTCCATTCTTGACTGATCTGAGATATATGAGCCTATACAGTACGTACAGTTGAAACTAAAATTCTATTTATATTTTGTTATAAAACAATTATTTCTTATCTATACTGGGTTAAGTTTAATCGTATATGCTTAAAATTAACTACGTTTTGGACATTTTCTCCATAAATTATCAGTTAAAGTGGCATTTTAAATTAATGGTAACTGTCGGCAGAAATGGAATTAACTTTTCTTATAGACATCTAAACCCTTTTGTCTTTTCACATTGTATTCATCAAATTATTGGACAAATAAAAGATTTTCTTATCGTATCTTATCTTATCTTATTTTCAACATTTACTTGACTGATCTGAGAGCTTTGAGACTAGACTGTTGAAACTAAAATTTTATTCATATTGAAAGAATAATTATTCTTATCTATACTGGGTTAAGTTTGATATTCTTAAGATCCAATATGTATGATTGTGCGAATTATTGTACGAAACATCGTATGTATTGTGAAAAAAATTGAAATACAAATCTGTATATGTTTATAATCATATATGCTTAAAATTAACTACGTTTTGGACATTTTCTTCATGAATTATTAGTTAAAATCGCATTTTCAGCATTTACAAGAAATTTGACCAAATATACTGATTTATGAATTCATGATTTCTGCTGTTATATAAGTGTACATGAATCTGAATTTGAATTTAAATCAGTCTATTCCAAATGAACCAAAAACATCCGAAATTTTAGTTGAATTTCTTTTAGATGTCTTAGGAAAGAACACAAAGACAATCTTTGGTTTTTCAACAATGACAGCTGAGAGTTCAGCTTTAATATAATCTTTTCGTTAACAGACGGTCATGGGGTATCAGATGGTCAGCCCAGGCTGGACAGTGGTCAATTGTGCCCTCCAGCGGTCACTCCAAGGTGAGTCAGAGGTCACTGAGGTCATTGGTGGGACTACCTGGACTGGACTGGACTGGACACTAGCCCCATTGTTGTATCCCTCGCTGACCACCACTCAACCAACCCCTTACCTCCGTATGGGTCAGATTTTCAGAAAATATACAATTGGCAGCTGTACACATTTAGAAAATTCTGCTAAATTAGGCTACAATTTGGTCAATGCTAGGTAAATTCGAGTATATTCAGCATTGCATTGATTCTATTAATCTTTTTGGCTAGGTTGAACTGTATTTTGAACTTTATTTTTGTCTGAAATTTGGGTTATTTGAGAAGATTGGCGAAGTTGAATTATACATTTTCTGAAAAAAAATCTGACCCACATAAATACTCCGCCTGAAAATGTACAATACAACTTCACAGAACCCTCTCAAATATTCTACATTTATGAAAATAACAAGGTTAAAAAAACAGTTAGGCGTAACGGCATAAATTGTACCATTACCATTACTGCTACTACTTTTACACTATCTAGCATACACATTGAATGAAGCACGGGCCAGCTAAGGTCACGGTAGCCTAGCGCAACACTAGGGACACCTTGTGGTCAAACATGGAATCAAATCAATGAACTTGAGTTAAAGCCTTACTACCAGTTAATTCTTGTTTCATTCTTTTCAAACCCATCTTCACCTATTATCGCTCATCAAAATTCTTGTATTGACATAAAACAGCAGCATTTCACTGTCCTGTATGACATGATAATTACATGTAAATCTATTAACATAGTTACTGTCAGAAAAGCTGAGAATGTAGCTTTAATTTCTTTATGATCCTGTGTCATTAAGCACATATGGGTCAGATTTTCAGAAAATGTACAATTGGCAGCTGTACACATTTAGTAAATTCTGCTAAATTAAGCTGCAATTTGGTCAATACTATGTAAATTCGAGTATATTTGGCATTGCATTGATTCTAGTAATCGGTTTGGTTAGGTTGAACTGTATTTTGAACTTTATTTTTATCTGAAATGTGTGTTATTTGAGAGAATTGGTGAAGGGGAATTGTACATTTTCTGAAAATCTGACCCATTTACAACTGATGTCATAAAATGTAGAATTTAAAGAGAGAAACCTATATAGATATAGACTGTGTCTAATATTGGATCTGCCTGCTACACAACAGTGAAATGTAACTACAAAGTAAAAAGTGTTAATGGCCGGAAGACCTAGATATTACCCAGAACTACATGATTCTGTGATATTACCCAGAAGTCTGGTCACCTATTTGTCAAATTTCATACCTGTATAACGTCAGACAAAAAAAGTTTTTTTCAATTCAATTCAAAAGTAAAAGCAAGAGAAAAGTAAAGTAAAAGTTAAAATTAAGGGTAATGTCCGTCCATCCAATGAATTCCCACTATGTCTCTAGTTTTATTTGTATTCCTCATTTTAGTCCGCCCCACCACCATCATTCTCAGAAAAGCCTTTAGTAAGAAAGAGCTAGTGTGAGTTGGATAGAGCAGGAGAGAGGGACAGAGACAGACAGACAGAGAGTGACTTTTGTGTGGTTATTTTGGAACAGGTTTTGGGCAAATCCTTAGTTCTTTTGGGCTTTTCTAAAAAATGATTTATTTAGCATGAGTTTTCTAATGCCCTTGGTAGGCTTTCTTCAGTTGGTCAAGGGATGGTGCCAGTGTATCATGATATGATATTGTCACATGTGGTAGAGCTATCCCTTGTCTATGTATATTGCACACGCGAGAAGTATGTGATAATATGTACTGAGAATGACTTCTTGGTAGTAGACTGATTGTATGTACTGGGTGTGACCTTTTTGTAACAAACCGAACGGACTGTTGATATAGAGATGCGTCGGTGACGGTTTTAAATTATGTATTGTTCTTAACTTGTGTATATTGGTAAATTGTATTAATATTAACTTGACAGAATACGAAATATCTAGGAATATTATTTGTAATAATGATTATGATTTAATATTAGTGATACCTTCAGTGACGACTGAGATAAAGTGTACTTGATACATGATGTTTTCTACTGAATAAAAATATTTAAATACAAATACATTCAAGCCACTCGTTGTAGAGTGTAAGAAGTTTTAATCATAATAATCACCAGCAGTCTGTGTTACTAAATACTATCTTTTACCCAGAACATCTTATATGTATAGTGCTGTCCCTGCACAAAAAAACGTAGGGCAAGAAAGACAATGAGTCATAAGTCGCAAAATATGCATTTATTTGTAAAGAGGAGATCAAACTGATTCCAATGATAGTAAACACTAGGACACCTAATAAGTATATATATTTTAAGTTTGATATTTTTATTTTTGAAAAAAAGATTTTGCGATGTTCCTTGATGGGTAATTACCAGTGAAGTAACTAAATATCCATACAAAGGTCTTTAAAATGCAGGGATATATCTAATACAATGTCCTGGGAATTGTTACCTGGATTTATATGACCATAAGTGCAAAACCCTCTCAAAATCAGAACATTTCAGTAAAGAGATCAATTTTTGCGACTTGTGACTCATTTTCCTGGAAGATATCACAAATGGTTCTTGTTATTGAGCCAAAATACTAAATAAATGCGTTGGGTGTAAATTCATGAGTTTGAGAATGATGTTGGACATGTTTGTTCTATATGATCACTAGGTAGGAATGTTCAGATTTAAATATACATTCATCAATTTTCAAGGTTGTCTATTGCATATATTTTTTCGTTTCTGAGAAACTCGTCAGGAGTATATTTATGTACTTTACTTAAGTAATCTGTACCCCTAACGTTGTGTCAAACATCAAAAAATATAAGTCCCTATGAACTGTTTTTTTGTTGTTTTTTTAAAAATACATATTTCGCTTAATTAGTCTTAAGACTCATTTCTCTGTGACATAATTTAGTGTTTTTTTGCTATACAACTATCCTATTCGTATCTGATTCTTAGCGATAACAAAAAGTAGGAACAAAGTTCTTGTTACAAATTCTGTTTATTGCACATAATATATTGCCTGGAACAGGATCTCCAGGATCCTTGGGGTAAAGTAGTTTTAATATATCTCATGTTAAGAGGTAAGATCCGTAATAAAACAGCATAAAGCATCATCATAATCAAAGATAACTCATTGGCAATCTGTACATAATGGGATAATAGGGGACTTGCATGAGCCACTGCGCATGACTACTACAATGCATTATGGGATGGATCTTGTTTAAATCTGATATACAAATATTTAGCAACATTTCTATTGAATGTTGCAAGAATGTTTTTACCAATATCATAGTTTGTGTAATTGATCTATGAGAACCAAATGCATGATGGGAAAGATGGAGGCTTGTGTTATGGAAACATGTATAACACATGAATATTGGCATTAGGGCATTGATAAATAGTCTATACTGAACAACATGGCATGATTCCTATAGATTTAACATTGTACCATTAGTCCAATAATTCCATGCGAATAAGGATTTTAAATGGTTGCGCTGCAAGTCCCCTTATTGAGTAATTGACTAATTTTCATGAAGTATTAATAAGAGTAAAGTGAACATGCGGTATATTGAAACAGCTACACTAGCAACCTCTTGTGTCAGCAACCATGACTTCATTGACAGAGGTGAGAAAGGAGCAAGTAAGTATATTATATATTCATTTTTTCACAGATTATCATAATGAAACAGAAACAAAAACGTATTATTCAACAAAAAACTATCATATTTCAACATCCGCAAAGAAATAATGAATTAGAACCTATAACCAGTGCAAATATACTAATAACTTAAACATGTAAGTCTCATTTGAAAAACGAGAAAATGTTCTTCATATACATTCATTACATACAGATGATGTCCTTGTTAGAAATAACAAGTTATGTATTGATTAAATCTTACCCAATGGACATTTTGGAACTGAATTATATAAGTGGGTTAGAATTTCAGAAAATGTACAATTGGCAGCTCTACACATTTAGGAAATTCTGCTAAATTTGGCTGACAAATAGTGAATACCGGGTATAACTGTATATATTTAGTATCGCATTGATTTAAAGTATCAGTTCTGTTATGTTAAACTGCATTTTGAAGCTTTTTGTCTTACATTTGGGTTATTTGAGAGGATTGGTGAATTGTACATTTACACTCTGACCCAAGTAAGTCTCTAAAGTGAAAATGAAATAACATAAGTCATAAATAAGTCATTTTTATAAACACCACTTAAATTCTGATAATTTTTAGGTGCTTCGTAAATGTTTCAGTTCGTAATTAGATTAGATTTATGTTCTGTGACTGTTTTTGAAGTTGTTTTTCCTAGGGTTAAGATTTGATATTGTTAAGTGCATCAGGTAGCTTCTCTGAAGTAGTGATTGAGATCCTCCTGAAATCTATTTCATTCAGATCACTTTTTATAGTAGTGTTTACAAAATATATATAACATATAATGATATTTTCATCATGTCAATATGAGAAAGCATCGTCAGCATAGTGCTAAACTAGCATAGTATGGTGTAAAGAACTGGAATCTTTAGGTCCAAGATCCGACCTATTTAGCCCTGATCATGGTCAGGGCATGCACGCCACACGTGGCCTGGCCAGGAGGGAGGGGGAGATGAGCTACTCAGAGCTCACCCCGCCCCCCCTCAGCCCGACCTAATTACTGTATCCACTGCTCTGGGTTTATCAAGAGGGGGGAAGGGCTAAGAGGGAGGGGGGCAGGCACAAGCCTTGGGAGCTATGAGTAAGGGGTGGGAGGGGGAAGGCCGAGGAGAGGGATCCAACTTGCATGCACTCCTTTTATGGTCTCTGCATGGGGAGCAGAGGTCGGCGTGTGGGCAAGGAAGATCCTCTCTCCCTCAACCAATTAGAGGGAAGGGGAAGAGCCAGTGGAATATTTCCTGGGTTTGATTATATGAATAATTCATGATTTTGGAGTATAAATAAAGTGAAAGACTAGGACCTAGGTACTCGCTGAGTCGCTGAGTCATTTTGTAATTCATGGTGTCTGAAATAAGCACTATTTATTTTAAGGAAAATATCTTTACACTTTCCTTCATACTTAAAGCCAGGAGGGCTGCCTCCTGACCCTGTCTCTCTAACACACTTATAGACATTGGCTGACCTGCTCCTCCTTCTACATCTAACTCCTGGAGGAACTGACCTCCATAGTCAAACACACTCACACGCTGACTATCACGCTCAGCTACCAGTATGTAGTGACCATCACCAGTAGTACAAGCGTCCCGTGGGTCATTGAGTGTCTGGCCTCCAGGTGCCTTACCCTGGATGTACCTGTGGTGCCCTGTACGGGGGTCTAGGATACACACTGTTTTACTGCAGGGTAGAGCAATGAGTAAGTCTCCTCTATAGGGGCACAACTGGATGTGTTTAAGATAGTAGTTTAATGATTTAATCTGCATGTTGTAACGTGTTTGTTTGACAAGATTTCTGTCATAGGAGAGAATTTGTGGTGAATCATACTCAGTTACATAGATACCAGAGTCATGTATGGCAGCAGTGTAACACTCCACACCAGCAATGTCTGACTGTCTACATGTGCCCTGACCTCCTCCTCCCTGTACCAAGCTACCTGTACCTAGAGTGAGAGCCCAGCGCCCGTCCTGCCCCACACTTATGTCTGTTGTGTTTGCTGCTCTATATATGAGTGTATGTGTGCACTGTGAGGTGGCAGCACTGTACTCCACCTGGTACAGTCCATCATAGGTAGTTACCAGAAGCTGTCCTGAAGGTGTCCACGCTACTCTAGGTACATGCCATATCGCATCTGGTGCCTTCCACTCAGTGAGGAGTTGAGCTGAAAGATAAATGAAGCTGTTTGAAATTGATAAACCCAACCCATTACCAGCTGTCCTTCTTAACGAATTCTTAAAGTACCCTCAGACTTAGTCAATAAAAATTCAGCTATATGTTTACTGTTGAATATAGGGTCGTCCATTATTGTTGAGACACAATACTCAACATATGGGTCAGATTTTCAGAAAATGTATAATTGGCAGCTCTATTTATATAGGGAATTCAGCTAAGTTGGACTGAAAGATGAAGACTACCAGGTATATCTGAGTATATTGGGTATCACATTGATTTAGAGTATCAGTTCTGTTATGTTAAACTGCAGTTTGAAGCTGATTTTTGTCCTAAATGTGGGTTATTTGGGAGGATTGGTGATGACAAATTGTATATTTTCTGAAAATCTGACCCACATTCTTAGGAAACTATGAGTCCTGAATCTGTAACATTTGATGATGTTTACGGTACATTCTTGGAAGAGGATGTGTAGAATGAACATTTACATCAGCATATGTAAGTTCTAGCTCATCTCTGATTGTTTACAATTTACCTGTTTCATATGAATAACAAGACGTGGCCATGAGTTTTATGGTCAATGTGATTAATCCCTTTTCCTTTCATGAATTTCATGAGGTTGGTAAGGAAGAACTACATGAATTATACATGAATACAATATCCTGCACTGAAAACTGGTTAGAGATGGTTATAGAAGCGTTTCTAAAATGAAGTGAAAACTCACAAGAAATTAATAAATGGCCATGTTTAAACACCACTAGCTACAGTTTAAGTAACATAGCACTATATCAAAGTAGACCGCCTAAATAAATATGAAAGAGAGAAAGGAATATTCCCTCAGAGAGACAGAACTTCACTAGCCCTAGGGAGGTGTCTGTTCATCCATGGCACTGCTTGCCCATGGGTTTGCCCATAGGTTTGCCCATGGGTTTGCACATGCATCACATAATTGCAGCGCATGTGGTCTGAGTAAGTAGGTTGGCAAGAGGTCAATCGGGAATCAGTTATTATAAGGTAATTCTGGAAATTATTGGCTCAAAATTTCTATGCTGAGAGAAATTGCAGGCATTTTCAGGAATGAAAGTTGTAATACAAATTGCCCCTTACCTTTGGTGGGAGGAGGAGGAGTGGGAGGCAAGGCAATGGAGACAAGTGGCACAGTATCAGCACCAACCTCCACATATGGGAACGTAGACACAATATCCCCAGCTTGCAGACCCCTCTTCAGTTTTTTCAAGAAAGCCTCAGCCTCTGGAGACAATTCCATTGATGGACATTCCACATCATGAGCCAAGGGTATGTTAGCTTTTAACATGGCCAGGAGGTCAGATGTGAGATGACACCACTGTCTTGACTGTTGCAGTTTGGTTACAACCTGGAAATAGAAACAAATTATTGGTAGACTAATTCATCCATGAACGTTTATATGATGATTTATTATAAATCACATGGTTTACTCAAATGCCACCCACAACTGTTGATATAAATCAAGTACACATGGGAAACAGACATAACTGCGTAAAACCTGTGATTTGGTTGCTTTGATTTTGTCCAGGTTCTGCAAGGCCCACTTGTCAATGGCTGTTTTAGTTTTATTGTGCTTGTCAAGTACAAAGGCCACAAATTCATCTTGATGGCTGTCAGCCATTTCACTCAGTCCCTTGAGAACATCACTTTTCTTATTGACCATTTCCTTCTTTCTCTCCATCTCTTGAGTGGTTACTGCTGTCTTGCCAGTATTTTTAGACAGTGACTTTTCTACATTTCCAGCAAGCACCATGAATTCTACATCTTCCACCAGACCAATATCACCATCAATATGAGGTGTCTCAGTGATCATATTGCAGCCTGAGACAGGGCAGGTAATACATTCAGACCTGTCATCATTTACACTGAATGTGGCTCCCTTTACACATGCGCGGCACACATAGTGACCGCATCCAGTCATGATGTAGGCTTTAAGGGAGTACTGCTCCCTGCATGAGGGACAACAGAACCTTGATGATCTGAAATGAAGTCAGAATGTTATTCCAAAATTCAAGACAAAAATAAAAGTTTTCATTTCCTCTCATTCTAATCTAAAAAAAATATGTCATTTTTTAATTTCAAAAGAGAAAACATTTCATGAAGCTTATGGTTCTGAAACTCACCTGAGGAATAGCTCCTTATCAATGTAATCCTGTGGTTTAAATCCCAGCATCTGTGCCACCTGGTGCTGACCTGAGTTAACTACCGCCCAGATGAAACCATGGAATTTGAAGACTTTACATTCCATCAGATAGTTTGCGAGTTTCATAAGCTTTACATTTTTCAATGTTTGGACCTGAAATGTAGAGAAGTCATGGTCAAGGATTGTTACTTGCAAGCTTTAAAAGTCAAATGCTATGTATGATTGTAAATTGCATATAAGACCAAGGGCACACAAAATAATTGTCGCCTAACTACCATTTTCAGGGGCACAGATACCTGATTTCTGGAGGTTTGGCTACTAGACTACATAGCACCTTACCTGTTGTAAGCTGGCCATGTGTTCACTGGTCACTATGTATTTATATAGAGTAATAGGCAAACACAATAATCAACACAAGTATGGCACAATAAGTGACGGCCGAGTGTCCGCCCCAAGTTTATTACAGAAAGAAACAAATTGCCAGTCTGATCCGTTCCGCACCGGGTTGGAGAGTACCGGAACGCGGGAACCACTTAGTTACCTGGTTGCTACAAACAAGGTTCAGGTGTCAATGCAATGAATATATATACATTATATATTTAGTAACATATAAGAACAGATATACCATGTTATCAGGTACTTTACTTTAAGCTGGCCATGTGTTCAATTGGCACTATGTATTTATATATACCATGTTATCAGGGACTTTACCTGTTGTAAGCTGGCCATGAGTTTACTGGTCAGTACGTTCCTCTGCTGCAGAAGGTTCCAGAAAGTTTCAGAAAGATCTAGATCAGCCATAGTTGGTATTTTATTAAGGCTCGCCATCAGTTTCACATCTTCACAGACATCCTTCTGTCCGCCATTGTACTCTGGATCCCACAAACTCCACCTCTGGCCACCCACCCTGAATATACAGAAAGTTTGATAAATATCATTGTATTCTCGTGGACGGAATGTCATGTGTCCGCAAGTGACGCTGTGAACATTGGGTTGCATTTTGAGCAGTATTAGGTACAAGTCCCATAGAGTCCCATGCTAAGATCTTATAGAAAATAAGATACAGAACACATTTGCGAAATGATAATCGCTTTTATATACATAAAGTTTGATGGTCCTAAAATCTTGTATTTTGAAAACTAGTCAATTTCTCATCTTTTCCACCGATAAAGAGGAGGGTAAACTTGGTAGTTTTAATATGGGAGCATATGTGCCCCGAGGTCTGCATGTAACCCATGCCATATCTGCCCTTTCCAACGCAATTCATTCAAAATTTGCAATCTGATTTTGTTTTGGACAAACTATATTCGAATTAAAAGTGCTCTGGAAAATGACATTCTTATCAACTTATATATAAAAGAAATGTTCTTGATAGGCAACATAAATAATTGTAAAATCTAGATTACATTTTCTGACAACTGTACCGGTTGCAACGCTACCGTTAGTGGGAATCACTTACTATCCAGGTCAATTGCAGAACCAAACAAGTAACTGATGTGACAACAAGTGATTCATGGTTTAATACACATCATAATTAATTTCTATCAAAGCTGCATTCAATTCAACAATTACACATTTATTTTGATTTTATTCTTTTCAAAACCATCTAGCCATTTAATCAGACTTTTAAGGAACTGTGATCCAGTTCTTAGATTTCAGGCAGTTTCACTGATGTGTTGGTTGAACAAGCAAAATGTAAAATGCATGTATACGGATGGAATCGCGGATAGAGCGAGGACTGCTTGAGAGTGAATGTTTTTTTTTCTCATGGAGAGGTGGTCTCATTAGCGGGCTCTAAATTCTAAGTAGAAATAATAATTTGGGACTGGGAAAACTGGTCTTAGTAGAGGGCTGGTCTCTATAATGATGTGGTCTTAATGTAAGGTTCCACTGCATTTAAAGATTACTATCCAAACTATGCATGTGACTGGCCTCTTGGCGACTGTCAACCACCACAAACAGGTATATTGCTGATATAATATAACAATGATGTCTAGTCATGGAAAAAACATGTAATAATGATAATCAGTTGGTAGCAGTTATGATGCACAGGGATTTAGCTGGAGGGGGTGGCATAGGAAACCCAACTAAATGGGTCAGATGTTGAGAAAATGTACAATTCACCTTCACCAATTCTCTCAAATGACACGCATTTAAGACAAAAATGAGCTTCAAAATACAGTTCAGATACAGAACTAATTAATACTTTAAATCTATGGGGTACCAAATATAGTCAAATATACCCGGTATTCATCATTTTTCCGCCAAATTTAGCAGAATTTCCATAATGTGTAGAGCTGCTAATTGTACATTTTCTGGAAATCTGTCCCAAACATTGAAATAAACGAAACCCGGATATATGAAGCAGTAGAATAGAGAAAAGTGGACATTCATACTTACATTGCTTCAGCCATGATTGTATGATTATTTCCCTTTACTGATGTCCTGGAATATAAGAGTCAGGTTTTCAGAAAATGTACAATTGGCAGCCGTACACATTTAGTAAATTCTGCTAAATTCTGCTGCAGTTTGGCCAATATTAGGTAAATTTGAATATATTTGGCATTGCATTGATTGTAGCAATCTGTTTGGTTAAGTTGAACTGTATTTTGAACTTTATTTTCGCCTGAAATTTGGGTTATTTGAGAGAATTGGCAAAGTTGAATTGTACATTTTCTGAAAAGCTGACCCATAAAATTGTTTAGGTACAGCATGGAGTGTGTCTGTGGAGAGTGGGGGCAGGTGGGGTGCCCAATAGGAAATCTTTAAAAAAACTCCTTGATAAGGGAT
Source organism: Sthenelais limicola (assembly GCA_942159475.1). Classification (NCBI taxonomy): domain Eukaryota; kingdom Metazoa; phylum Annelida; class Polychaeta; order Phyllodocida; family Sigalionidae; genus Sthenelais; species Sthenelais limicola. The sequence goes on along the minus strand of OW804101.1, from coordinate 78,964,526 downwards.
CCCCCCAAATTAAACAACCCTTCACTGAATCTCCTTTTCTGTCCTCATCGTGATTCAAATAACATATAAAAAACATGAGGCTGATTAAAGGGATCGGAAACTAACTTTTGTCTATTCCCTTAGAAGAAAATAATCATTTAAAATTGATTGACCGAAAAATGTATCGCTTTATCATTTTACAAATTGGTAAATATTGACGTAACAATGGGTAACCACTTTATAACGGTAATTATCATTAAATATTATTATGTGTATTAGACCAATTAAGTAACATGTTCATAACCCATTAGAATATTACTAACCAGGATTTTATTACAGTATTTACGGTAGCATGTAAAGGCTCAGGTAGCACCCTCACCTACTTTATTAATCAACGAATCAGTACTACCCACTATGACCAAACAGCCACATGTATGTTGGGCTACAATAAACATTCATTCTAGATCTTAGGATCACAGCCTTCAGACTTCTAATATTCTCTTCATATTATTCTACAATATTTCATACCTATTCCAAACACTAGATAGACAAACCTTCATATAATACATGTTAATATATAGTCTGTCTAGAAAGTAGTTGACACGTGATTCCTTAGTCCCTTTAAGGGGAGGGAAAGGTGGGGGAGTTTTGACTTCAAACTATTGCCTCCTGAATTGCCGTTTGCGACCAACCATGGCCGTTTGCGACCAACCATGGCCAAATATACAGCTGTATTGTATAGCACTGTCTCTGTTCCATGTGGAGCAGCTGTTGTTTTGCTGAGATGAAAGGGAGATCTGGTTATACTGGCCCTGTTTCCCCATGGTTGATTGCAATGAACGACTCGCTGGGCAAAGAGTGGACAGGTCCTTGTCATAAATAGAAATCAGAAATCTCCCACTTTTCCCTCCCCTTAAAGGGACTAAGGAATCACGTGTCAACTACTTTCTAGACAGACTATAGAAATAAAAGCATTTACCCACCTTGGATTAATGGTAAACAGAGGTTTGAATAAACATCTAGAATGACGATGAAAAACAGAAATGTAGTATGATGTTGTAAGTTAATTCTTGAGATACATCAACTCACGACACGGATATTGAAGGTGTTATAATAAAGGACCTGCAACAGACTACTGCTAGAGGTTAGTTTAAAGTCAGACATATCTTGTTCTTATCTTTCAACTTGTCTACCACTCCCCCCAGTGATATCAGCTTCAATTTTAAACATATTGTGAAATAGAGATAAAGTATGAGGTGACTAGCCCTCAATGTAGAGCTATATAGGCCTGATATTGTGAAACAGAGATAAAGTATGAGGTGACTAGCCCTCAATGTAGAGCTATATAGGCCTGATATTGTGAAACAGAGATAAAGTATGAGGTGACTAGCCCTCAATGTAGAGCTATATAGGCCCGATATTGTGAAATAGAGATAAAGTGTGAGGTGACTAGCCCTCAATGTAGAGCTATATAGGCCCAATATTGTGAAACAGTGATGAAGTATGAAGTGACTAGCCCTCAATGTAGAGCTATATAGGCCCAATATTGTGAAATAGAGATAAAGTATGAGGTGACTAGCCCTCAATGTAGAGCTATATAGGCTCAATATTGTGAAACAGAGATAAAGTATGAGGTGACTAGCCCTCAATGTAGAGCTATATAGGCCCAATATTGTGAAACAGTGATAAAGTATGAGGTGACAAGCCCTCAATGTAGAGCTAAATAGGCCCAATATTGTGAAACAGTGATAAAGTATGAGGTGACAAGCCCTCAATGTAGAGCTAAATAGGCCCAATATTGTGAAATAGAGATAAAGTATGAGGTGACTAGCCCTCAATGTAGAGCTATATAGGCCCGATATTGTGAAATAGAGATAAAGTATGAGGTGACTAGCCCTCAATGTAGAGCTATATAGGCCCGATATTGTGAAACAGTGATAAAGTATGAGGTGACTAGCCCTCAATGTAGAGCTATATAGGCCCGATATTGTGAAACAGTGATAAAGTATGAGGTGACTAGCCCTCAATGTAGAGCTATATAGGCCCGATATTGTGAAACAGTGATAAAGTATGAGGTGACTAGCCCTCTATGTAGAGCTATATAGGCCCAATATTGTGAAATAGAGATAAAGTGTGAGGTGACAAGCCCTCAATGTAGAGCTATATAGGCCCAATATTGTGAAACAGAGATAAAGTATGAGGTGACTAGCCCTCAATGTAGAGCTATATAGGCCCAATATTGTGAAACAGAGATAAAGTATGAGGTGACTAGCCCTCAATGTAGAGCTATATAGGCCCGATATTGTGAAACAGTGATAAAGTATGAGGTGACTAGCCCTCAAAGTAGAGCTATATAGGCCCTATATTGTGAAACAGAGATAAACTATGAGGTGACGAGCCCCCAATGTAGAGCTATATAGGCCCAATATTGTGAAACAGAGATAAAGTATGAGGTGACTAGCCCTCAATGTAGAGCTACATAGGCCCAATATTGTGAAATAGAGATAAAGTATGACATGACTAGCCCTCAATGTAGAGCTATATAGGTCCAATATTGTGAAACAGAGGTAAAGTATGAGGTGACTAGCCCTCAATGTAGAGCTATATAGGCCCGATATTGTGAAATAGAGATAAAGTATGAGGTGACTAGCCCTCAATGTAGAGCTATATAGGCCCGATATTGTGAAACAGTGCTGAAGTATGAGGTGACTAGCCCTCTATGTAGAGCTATATAGGCCCGATATTGTGAAATAGAGATAAAGTATGAGGTGACTAGCCCTCAATGTAGAGCTATATAGGCCCGATATTGTGAAATAGAGATAAAGTATGAGGTGACTAGCCCTCAATGTAGAGCTATATAGGCCTCATATTGTGAAACTGATAAAGTATGAGGTTACTAGCCCTCAATGTAGAGCTAAATAGGCCCGATATTGTGAAACAGAGATAAAGTATGAGGTGACTAGCCCTCAATGTAGAGGTATATAGGCCCAATATTGTATAACAGTGATAAAGTATGAGGTGAGTAGCCCTCAATGTAGAGCTATATAGGCCCAATATTGTGAGACAGAGATAAAGTATGAGGTGACTAGCCCTCAATGTAGAGCTATATAGGCCCTATATTGTGAAACAGTGATAACGTATGAGGTGACTAGCCCCCAATGTAGAGCTATATTTTTTTTTTTTTTTTTTAAAGATTTTATTTATCCAGCATCTCAAGACATGATTAACAGTAAAACAGTCGAGAACAGGTAACACGAGAACATTTGTGGCCTTCTACCTGCTGCTGCATTCTACATTTTTAACAGGTTCGAAAAAATTAACTAGCAAACTAACTAACACATTCAATAGGACATAATGATAATACATGTTAATAGCAAGGTGAGTATAATATAATAATATGATGTAATACGATCAGCTTTTTAGATTCAGTTAGTTTAGTTTAGTTCGCCCAGTTGTACTACTGGGTAAGTAGTTATGCGGGTGTAATGTAAATAGGTTTTTATTGTCATTCCCTCTGACATTGTACTATGTCAGGATAATGGGAGAGGATATCACAGGTGGTGAATGACTGGCCAAGTGTAAATATAGGCCCAATATTGTGAAACAGGGATAAAGTATGAGGTGACTAGCCCTCAATGTAGAGCTATATAGGCCCAATATTGTGAAATAGAGATAAAGTATGAGGTGACTAGCCCTCAATGTAGAGCTATATAGGCCCGATATTGTGAAACAGTGATGAAGTAAGAGGTGACAAGCCCTCAATGTAGAGCTAAATAGGCCCGATATTGTGAAACAGAGATAAAGTATGAGGTGACTAGCCCTCAATGTAGAGCTATATAGGCCCGATATTGTGAAACAGAGATAAAGTATGAGGTGACTAGCCCTCAATGTAGAGCTATATAGGCCCGATATTGTGAAACAGTGATAAAGTATGAGGTGACTAGGCCTCAATGTAGAGCAATATAGGCCCAATATTGTGAAACAGTGATAAAGTATGAGGTGACTAGCCCTCAATGTAGAGCTATATAGGCCTGATATTGTGAAACAGAGATAAAGTATGAGGTGACTAGCCCTCAATGTAGAGCTATATAGGCCCGATATTGTGAAACAGTGATAAAGTATGAGGTGACTAGGCCTCAATGTAGAGCAACATAGGCCCGATATTGTGAAACAGTGATAAAGTAAGAGGTGACTAGGCCTCAATGTAGAGCTATATTGGCCCAATATTGTGAAACAGTGATGAAGTATGAGGTGACTAGCCCTCAATGTAGAGCTATATAGGCCCAATATTGTGAAACAGTGATAAAGTATGAGGTGACTAGGCCTCAATGTAGAGCAATATAGGCCCGATATTGTGAAACAGTGATAAAGTAAGAGGTGACTAGCCCCCAATGTAGAGCTATATAGGCCCGATATTGTGAAACAGTGATAAAGTATGAGGTGACTAGCCCCCAATGTAGAGCTATATAGGCCCGATATTGTGAAACAGTGATAAAGTATGAGGTGACTAGCCCCCAATGTAGAGCTATATAGGCCCGATATTGTGAAACAGTGATAAAGTATGAGGTGACTAGCCCCCAATGTAGAGCTATATAGGCCCGATATTGTGAAACAGGGATAAAGTATAAGGTGACTATAGCCCTCAATGTAGAGCTATATAGGCCCGATATTGTGAAACAGGGATAAAGTATAAGGTGACTAGCCCTCAATGTCTTGTATTGTATTTGCCCTTGCCTTGTCCTGTTTTTGTTTTGTCTTCTCTTTTTCTTGTCTCAAGTAATGCCTTGGATTTGTCCTATCATGTCTTTGTATTGGCTTGTCTTGTCTTGTTATCTTGTCTTCAAACTGTTTTGTCTTTGTCTTGTGCTTGTGGAAATGTTGTCTAAATATTAACACTCACTAACAATATTGTTCATTGTATCATTTGATATAATGATCCATCAGTCAATTCAACTTAATTGTGACTATATACAGGAACTGACCCTGATCTGAGATTATCCAAAAACAAGGTCATTTCTCTAACATTGTCTAATAACTCTTTTGCATTGTCCATCAATGAGGTCAAAGAGTGAGTCTAAGGGTGAGCAGCAGGCTGAGGTCACCCATAAATGACCTCATTCCAGGACAAACCTCCCGATCCTAACCGTTGTTTGATTGACCCTAATTCACTTCTCATAAAAACACGCCATAACTTCAGGAGGGGCATTCCCTATACTAGAATGTGGGTGATAATAAGTGCACTGGGGGTTGATGTGATAGGGGATTTGTGCTGCGGTTCTATTAGGATATTTACAGGTATGAGGTAGAGACAAAGAATGTGAGAGGGGGAAGGGAGAGAAGAAAGAAAGAAAGGCAAGAGAAAAAGAGAAGAGCGGGTGAGGTAAAGGAAAGACAGGTCATAAATGGGTAATAATTAATACAATATAATGAGGTTACACAATGTTACATAGTGTTACATAACAGGTGGAGAGAGAGGGGGAGAGGGTGTGAGAGAGACAGAGGACAGAGATGGGCAAAAAGGGTCGGAGAAGCATAGAAGACAGAAAGGGACAGAGAGGAACAGAGAGGGACAGAGGGTGAGACGGTGGGACAGTGAGGGACACAGAGGGATAAAGAGGGGCAGAAAGGGACAGATATGAACTGAGATGGACAGAGGCAGACAGAGAGGGACAGAAAAGGATCATGAGGGACACAAAGGGACCGAAAGGGACAGAGAGGGACTGAGAGGGACCGATAGGGAAAGAGAGGGACAGAGAGGGACAGAGAGGGACAGAGAGGGACAGAGAGGGACAGAGAGGGACAGAGAGGGACAGAGAGGGACAGAGAGGGACAGAGAGGGACAGAGAGGGACAGAGAGGAACAGAGAGGGACAGAGAGGGACAGAGAGGGACAGAGAGGGACAGAGAGGGACAGAGAGGGACAGAGAGGGACAGAGAAGGACAGAGAGGGACAGAGAGGGACAGAGAGGGATAATGAGGTACACAAGGGGACAGAGAGGGACAGAGAGGGACAGAGAGGGACAGAGAGGGACAGAGAGGGACAGAGAGGGACAGAGAGGGACAGAGAGGGACAGAGAGGGACAGAGAGGGACAGAGAGGGACAGAGAGGGACAGAGAGGGACAGAGAGGGACAGAGAGGGACAGAGAGGGACAGAGAGGGACAGAGAGGGACAGAGAGGGACAGAGAGGAACAGAGAGGGACAGAGAGGGACAGAGAGGGACAGAGAGGGACAGAGAGGGACAGAGAGGGACAGAGAAGGACAGAGAGGGACAGAGAGGGACAGAGAGGGATAATGAGGTACACAAGGGGACAGAGAGGGACAGAGAGGGACAGAGAGGGACAGAGAGGGACAGAGAGGGACAGAGAGGGACAGAGAGGGACAGAGAGGGACAGAGAGGGACAGAGAGGGACAGAGAGGGACAGAGAGGGACAGAGAGGGACAGAGAGGGACAGAGAGGGACAGAGAGGGACAGAGAGGGACAGAGAGGGACATAGAGGGACAGAGAGGGACAGAGAGGGACAGAGAGGGACAGAGAGGGACAGAGAGGGACAGAGAGGGACAGAGAGGGACAGAGAGGGACAGAGAGGGACAGAGAGGGACAGAGAGGGACAGAGAGGGACAGAGAGGGACAGAGAGGGACAGAGAGGGACAGAGAGGGACAGAGAGGGACAGAGAGGGACAGAGAGGGACAGAGAGGGACAGAGAGGGACAGAGAGGGACAGAGAGGGACAGAGAGGGACAGAGAGGGACAGAGAGGGACAGAGAGGGACAGAGAGGGACAGAGAGGGACAGAGAGGGACAGAGAGGGACAGAGAGGGACAGAGAGGGACAGAGAGGGACAGAGAGGGACAGAGAGGGACAGAGAGGGACAGAGAGGGACAGAGAGGGACAGAGAGGGACAGAGAGGGACAGAGAGGGACAGAGAGGGACATAGAGGGACAGAGAGGGACAGAGAGGGACAGAGAGGGACAGAGAGGGACACAAAGGGACACAAAGGGACACAAAGGGACACAAAGGGACAGAGAGGGACAGAGAGGGATAATGAGGGACACAAAGGGACCGAGAGGAGCTGCAGAGAGGTGGGAGCAAGAAGGAATAGAGGGATGGCAAGATAATGAGAAAGATAGAACATTGAACAACATTTAATAGGAGAAAAAGGCAAAACAAGCAGAGGGTCAACTGGGAACGTCCATTTGATTCTCTGCTCTGCTAGCTGTATACGTCATCCCCCTATGTGTCCACCATTACAGGCAGCAATAGTAAGCTAATGACAGGATTACACATAGGAAGTGACAACACTGTGTACATGGGGTGTAATGGCTGCATCCAATCAATAACATGTCACCATTTCTAAGAAATGAATGAATCATCAAGGGACATGTAACTGCATATCTCTTTCCTTCCCAGCCTTAGTGAAGGCTCTATACACTTTTACTGTACCATATTTTGTAACTTTGTGAATTAAAACTAAATGCCAGTGTTCGATAAAAAAGAAGGAATCGTGGAATTTTTGTTAATCTTGGATTAAGAAAGAACATGGTTGGGGGAATCCTAAATGGACAATGACAACTATTAAGTTGTCATTGGATTCGTTTTTATTTGCGGGACCATTGAAATTTATTACTCTTCACTATAGGAGTCAATGACAATTTTTTCCCCCCATTTTGTTTTTTCAGAATTTCAGATGATTTAATCATGCGATTTCCTTTAAGATCTGCACATACATAGCTGACATTATTTTACACTCCCAATTAAAAAATAAGGGGATTAATGAACGAAACAAATGCTATACTGAATGAATGCTATATTCCGTTATGTTACCTTGGTTTATTCCATGCAAAAGTCTCACTTTTAAGCACCATGCAAAAATGGTGAGACGCATATGGGTCAGATTTTCAGAAAATGTACAATTGGCAGATCTACATATTTAGTAATTTCTGCTAAATTCTGCTAAAAAAATATAAATTTTGGGTATATCTGAGTATATTTGGTATTGGGTTGATTCAAAGTATCAGTTCTGTTATGTTAAACTGCATTTTGACGCTTATTTTTGTCTTAAATGAGGGTTATTTGAGAGGATTAGTGAAGGCGAATTGTTCATTTTCTGAAAATCTGACCCATATCGAGCCACTTCATTAACACAAGGCTAAACACATTGTTGTCGTTTGCCTAATGAAAACACACCATTAATAATGGTCATAGTCTAGTTATTTACTTGTACCCCTCTTACCTTGCCACATATTAGATGTTTACATGATAGAAAACTATCCTATCGGTAAAGGTAATGCACTGAAAAACCCGCGGCCGTTTTATCAGCCAGATATAAATATTTCCCCAGCAATGACTGATTATTTTCAGCCGCAAATGGGCGCGACTGATAATTATCAGTCACCTCGGTAAAAAACAGCCATCACTGGTTTTTCTCAGTGCCTTCATGGAAATCTCAGTCAGTGACTGATTTTCCGTAGCGCTGATGGGAATATCAGTCAGTGACTGTTTTTGTCTGTCCCGTCGCTTCATGCATCGCTGACCATGCCATGACAACACTAATAATAACACAAAGAAAAACACTTGCCCCTGCTTTAGATCTGGCAACTATAGGATTCACAGAGCAACCTTAGGACTCACAAACAAGCTTCTAGTTCTACACCATTACACCACCGAAATTGTTGGAAATATCTGCTCAACTTATGAGTCTTAATGCAGAGCACACAAACTGAATAATATTCCTTTCCACTAGATAGCTCATAGCTCCCTGAAACTCCCCCAAAATGCTTCCGATCTGAATATAAAAAATATCACAGAACAGCTTTAAAAGCGTTAAAATAAAGCCAAATCCCCAATCGTATGGATGAGCAACATAAGGGGTTATAATTAGACAAGCTTAGATATTTTCAATTGTGCGACATAATTGCTCTTCTGACTTATAATATTATTACTCAAATCGGTTATAAAATATGCAAACTTTATGATTTCTTTATTTAGTGATTCGTTTTAGCCCTAGCTAGAAAGTAATATAATCTACCCGAATGACACTTAGGATGTGAAGGCCTGCCCGTAGGCCTACATCCCCCATAATAGGGCCGCAATTACACCTTCCCTCCCTACTAGTGTGTTACTGTACCCCTGCCTGCTCACTATCATTTATACAAAGCCAGGCGACAACACATGTCTCTATTTATAGTTCACGGGAATACACATACTACTTCTAACTTCTAAGGGTTCAACAAGTTTGTAGTGCCTGTATAACAATGTCATAAGGCTCTATACATGCCCATGAAAATAAAGGATTATTGATCAGACCTATAATAATTATAATCATTTTGGAACGTGAAGGAAACATATCCTTGTCATACTGTTACAGAAATATAATATTCCTTTTGTTGAAATGAAGCATTGATGCATAGAAGGTCCTGAAGGCATTTTTATGAAAAGATTCCTGTCGTTTCTATGACTTTAATCCTTCCCATTCTTCTTCTCTATCTCTATTTCCTGGGTATGATCATAAACTGCCTCCCTCTTACCTCTTCCGCCCTTGATATAATACTACAATGTGTTGATAAGGGTGTAAATCAACCAATCTCACTCATTCATTCTAAATGAAAAGAAATCATTTGAGGAAGATCTGTGCTTTTAAAAATACCGTTTTTCCCTTGCATCTGTCATACTCATAATTCCATGATTAAATTTCTAAATATGATTAGGCCTATATAATGTTACGCAACACGATGTAATTAATTATTAAATATGAATTCATTTAATATAACCAATTAATTCTAATGAATGCAGGACGTTCAAAAGTAGGTTGATCGGGAGTATCCAACTATGTCATAGTTCCCTTGTGTACTTATGTGGCCGAAATAAGCCAAGATATTAAATGGCAGAAATGGAGATATCTGAACCATATGTGTAGGGATCGAAGTATATGCCACAGCCTTCCCAAACTTGCTCATAATCTCTGCTATACGAACCCCTTGTATAGAGATTCAACTAATTTTATTTTTTCTAAAAAAAACCCAACTTATTCTTATTAATGATTATCGGCGATGTATGGTATTAATAATGTCTATGATTCCAAATTGTCAGGAGAAACGCACAGTAAACAACAGAATAATGAATACAAGTAGGCCTATTAATCATAGGCCTACCTTGAGGTTACACTACAGTGTTAACATTAAAGGGTTTGCCTAGCTTTGCCTCACACGTTTGATTTTTTTCTTGCATGAATATTATTGGCTTTATATGTGCGTCATAGTTATCCCAATTGTGAGGTGATTTCTTATGTATTTTTACATAGTTTACTACCCTGACGTAGGCACAATGTGATTTTAACCACATGTGCCGTAGTGGTGGGCTGTATAGGCCTACTAGACTGGCGCAAGTCTTTGAATTTTCTTTAATTCTTTTTTGTTTAAAAAACGAAAAATGTCATGTTATGGTCACTCCCTCCTTGACTGAGGAATTCGACAGTCCATGAATGGGGAGTGCTATACCGGTACTAGGGCTCTACAAACAACTGCAGTCTTAAGGACGAGGGCTAGTCTATAGGCCTAAGTAGGCCTACTAGAGTCTAGGGGCGGGCGCCACCCGCAGTGCCACCTAGCGTAACAGCTACCATACTAGTATCTATTGTTTTAGTATTGTCGGCTATCGCTCACGCCAGCTTACAGCTCTACATGTCGGGATTTCACACCAAAACTCACCAGGTAAGCATGATTATTGTACCATAACATGACAGGGGTTATCAGGCTCATTTATATGCATCACTCATTAACAACAACTCTAATTTGCCGTTAATTAGTTACTGTATGCTGCTTGTAAATGCAATTCCAATATGGCGGCCAAACAAAGGCCGTAGGCTACATGGACTATGTCCATGGCTCAGTCATGTCTGCCTCTACCGGGAAGCACTGCTGTAGGTCCCGTGAAACGTTTTAGCGCATAGGGGCGGGTGTGAGTGCTAGCTTGGAGTAATAGAAAAGCTGTCGGCCATGAAAATCAATTCATGCTATAAATTCAGACCTACCAATTCAGACCTGCGTTGATATTTAATGCTACTATATCTTGTATAAGTAATAACTTATACAAATCCTTTGCTATGTAACGAAAAGCATCATAAGTTAAGATTCACCCAGGATCCCGCCCAGGATACAAACGAAAAAACAAATGCCACATTGAGATGTACCTATGAGATCAATAAAAAACGTTACAACATTTACCAGTATATATTCAAGTAATACATAAGTTTAATTAATAAACACATGCTCAATGATAAATTAAATACATTAAATCCAAAGAAGGCATTAACACAATGTGAATTATCTCTTCAATATTTATAATGGAGGAATACAAAATAATAGGATTCGTAATGGAGGAATAAAAATGGGATTTTCACTTTCAGTAGCTGCATGTTCTGTGCGGGACATTGAAAGCCTTGAATAACAAAATAAATTAATTCAAGGCTAAGCTAAGATGGCCTGGAACTCACTTCCAACTGAGAAACAGACCCTAGAATCCAGGAAACCATTAATAAATAAATATTTGAACCTCTCTCCGAACAAAGAAAAATAGCTTGTAAATTGTATGAGTAATTTAGGAAAGGTTATGAAATTATATCATATCTGATATTAAATGAGTTTATATATTCTGTTACTTGATGAGAAGTACAACTCGTCAACACAAAGGTGAAAATATTAATGGATTCCTGTACTGAAGTCTATAAAAAAAAGCTGCATTCTTCTGTCGCTTTTGATTTATCATTATATTAATGTGTTAGTCCCTCTCTGTAGAAAATTTGCCTCTGTCAGGATGATCTGATGATCTGCTAATACGCATTATACAATAAATACAATTATCAATTATGTTTCAAACATTTTCGAAAGCTTTTCTAACAAACCTCTCCCTCTCCCGTCCCTCCTCCTTAATACCCTGCCCCCCCTTGAGGTTATTCACTATTGGTGATACAATGTAATTGTATACTTACAAATATCCTATACAGTTTCAAGTTATTTACAAAAAAACAGTCAAATTATACATACAATCAAACAAATGATCTTTGTTTAGTCGTTGCTCTTTTTCTTGTCTCCTATATGTTACATTTATGGAACTCGATCCTCTATTATGCTTTAAGATAAAGACTCTTATCTTGTTTTTATTCTACAATTGATAATCTACATGCAGGTTCAGTGTATGTACACACATATGTATTTGGATATTGAAGATTGTATTTTTCCGTCTCAACTTTTCACAGAAGAATGTACTTACAAGTGCTGAACGTCTGAAGGTATTGATATTACCAGTATTAAGATGTCTTACTACGCAATTATTGTCATTTCAGCAAATGTCCCACCTACAGAGGAGGAATTGGTTGATGAGGATGTCTCCAACCCTTATAATACTCCTAATGCTAGAGCCGGGAGTTAGTTGAAGAGCTGTACAGGCATTGGTAAGGAAATATATTGTATTTAGTACTACCGTACTGAATATTACTACAAATATATTACTGATTTGTTTCATTGTGTGTCTGAATTTTAAAAAATAACTAGTTTTAATATTGTGTGGTCTCCAGTCCTCGCCAGCATGAATTATTTAAGTAAGGGATTAAATTGTTTTGCAGTGGCGTGGACATGTACAGCTCCCAGTCCCCGTTCTGGCCCAAGTCAATAAGCTACCACCACTAAAAGAGACAATTCACCCAGACTATGCAGAATGAAGGTAGGTGTTCACAATAATACTCATATATAAATATAGACAGTAGAATGTTGATTTTTGAGTTTGACTATGTCATTTTGTCATGTATTTGATTCCCTTACCTGAGGGGATTTCCAGGGATTTTAATTTCGCTCACACACCCCACCCCTCGCTCATACACCCTACCCGCCACTCATACACCCCACCCCTCACCCATACAGCTACCCCTCGCTCACACACCCCTCACTCACACACACACCCACCCCTCACTCACCCACCCCACCCCTCACTCAAATACCATATCCCTCACTCACACACCACACCCCAAACAAGGTAAAGCAGATGTAATTATAAGACATGTCAGCTCAATAATGCAGTAATGTGATAGTAATTAAAGGAACATAACATTATTTAGGCCAACTTGTGTTGGATATTTAAACTATAATAAGTTTTGAACCTGTTTGCAGGTTCAAATGCATAGGAGTAGCTGGAGACCAAGATAACTATAGTTTCATCGCCAGGGGCCCATGAAGAGAAATTGACAGGTATGTTTATTGGTGACGATTACATCCCCCTGTACGTCCCCCTGTATCACCCCTGTACCTCTTCCTGTATCTTCCTGTACCTCCTCCTGTATCACCCCTGTACCTCCTCCTGTATCCCCCTGTATCCCCCTGTACATCCTCCTGTATCACCCCTGTACCTCCTGTATCCCCCTCTATCTCCCTGTATCTCCTCCTGTATCACCTCTGTACCTCCTGTATCCCCCTGTACCTCCTCCTGTATGTCCCTCTATACCTCCTCCTGTACGTCCCCCTGTACCCCCTCCTGTATCCCCCCAGAAATTGACAGGTATGTTTATTAGTGACGATTACATCCCCCTGTATCCCCTCTGTACCTCTTCCTGTACGTCCTCCTGTATCTCCTGTAAGTCCCCTGTACCTCCTGTACCTCCTCCTGTATCATCCCAGTACCTCCTGTATCCCCCTGAACCTCCTCCTGTATCCCCCCTGTACCTCCTCCTGTACGTCCCCCTGTATTTCCTCCTGTACGTCCCCCTGTACCTCCTCCTGTATGTCCCCTGTACGTCCTCCTGTATTCCCCCTTGTACCACCTCCTGTATCCCCCTGTACCTCCTCCTGTGCGTCCCCCTGTACCTCCTCCTGTATTCCCCCTGTACGTCCCCCTGTACCCCTTCCTGTATGTCCCCCTGTACCTCCTCCTATATGTCCCCCTGTACCTCCTCCTGTACGTCCCCCTGTACCTCCGCCTGTATGTAATGTAATGTATGATGTTAGATGTAATGTAATATATAATGTAATATGAGTGGCGAGATTAATGATTGTGAAAGGTAGAGGTAGCGATTCCAATTCTGGCGGATGTAACTGTAAATTGAACATGATCAGAATAAAAATACAATATATTTGGCAAGTGGCAAATTTACTTGCCCAACATCCTTTTTTACTTGCCCAAATATATTTGCAGAATTATAAACGAAATCACACTGATCTGTATGTATCTGTTTCATTGTAAGTAGACATCACAACAGGGGTTTGAAATCGGGGCCGTAGACTAAAGATTTCCACTTGCCCACTCGGGCAAGTAACATTAAACTTTACTAGCTCAGAGCCATTTTTTGCTTGCCCCAGGCAAGTAAACATTGAGCCCTGAAAGGTGTAACTATACCTGGGTGAATCAAGTATTTTACTGTGTATTCGTCAGAAACTTGTATTCGTAGGACTATGTCACTGATTAATACAGTTTGGTGATGCAAGTGTCACACTCAAAATCTGATTTTACATAAATTTTGCGTGAATTAATTAACTATTTTTCATTTCAGGATGTGAATTGAAGTCAATCAAAAGAAAGGATACAAGTCTAAGCCGAAGAAAGGGACCCCTGATACCCACAACAAGGTGGCACGATTCTTCCAGAGATTTGATATCAATACAGAAGAATTACCTTAAAGTAAAAATTCCCCAAAGCTTTATAAATGCAGGCCATGTTTTGTTCTCTATAATGTGTTTTCATCAGTATCCAGGTGTTGCTATATTGGATTTTGCCTTAGTTACTACATTTTGAACCAAAAGTCCATCGAAAAGTCAGAAAAGTCTATCGTCAGGTCAGAAAAGTCTATCGTTAGGACAGAAAAGTCTATCGTCAGGTCAGAAAAGTCTATAGTAAAGTCTATTGTCAGATCAGAAAAGTATTGTCAGGTCTGAAAAGTCTATCGTCAGGTCAGAAAAGTCTATCGTCAGGTCAGAAAAGTCTATTTTAAGGTCAGAAAAGTGTATCGTAAGGTCAGAAAAGTATATCGTAAGGTCAGAAAAGTATATCATTAGGTTAAAAGTCTATGGTCAGGTCAGAAAAGTATATGGTCAGGTCAGAAAAGTCTATGGTCAGGTCAGAAAAGTCTATCGTAAGGTCAGAAAAGAATATCGTAAGGTCAGAAAAGTATATCGTAAGGTCAGAAAAGTATATCGTCAGGTCAGAAAAGTCTGTCGTCAGGTCAGAAAAGTCTGTCGTCAGGTCAGAAAAGTCTGTCGTCAGGTCAGGAAAGTCTATCGTAAGGTCAGAAAAGTATATCGTAAGGTCAGAAAAGTATATAGTCAGGTCAGAAAAGTATATCGTCAGGTCAGAAAAGTCTGTCGTCAGGTCAGAAAAGTCTATCGTCAGGTCAGAAAAGTCTATCGTCAGGTCAGAAAAGTATATCGTAATGTCAGAAAAGTATATCATTAGGTTAAAAGTCTATGGTACGGTCAGAAAGGTATATCGTGAGGTCAGAACAGTATATTGTGAGGTCAGAAAAGTATATCGTCAGGTCAGAAAAGTATATCGTCAGGTCAGAAAAGTCTGTCGTCAGGTCAGAAAAGTCTATCGTCAGGTCAGAAAAGTCTATTGTCTGGTCAGAAAAGTCTTTCGTCTGGTCAGAAAAGTCTTTCGTCTGGTCAGAAAAGTCTTTCGTAAGGTCAGAAAAGTCTAACGTAAGGTCAGAAAAGTCTATCATAAGGTCAGAAAAGTCTATCGACAGGTCAGAAAAGTCTATTGTCAGGTCAGAACAGTCAATTGTCAGGTCAGAAAAGTCTATTGTCAGGTCAGAAAAGTATATCGTAAGGTCAGAAAAGTATATCATTAGGTCAAAAGTCTATGGTAAGGTCAGAAAAGTATATCGTCAGGTCAGAAAAGTCTATCGTCAGGTCAGGAAAGTCTATCATCAGGTCAGATAAGTCTATCGTCAGGTCAGAAAAGTATATCGTAAGGTCAGAAAAGTATATCGTAAGGTCAGAAAAGTATATCATTAGGTTAAAAGTCTATGGTAAGGTCAGAAAGGTATATCATAAGGTCAGAACAGTATATCGTAAGGTCAGAAAAGTATATCGTCAGGTCAGAAAAGTATATCGTCAGGTCAGAAAAGTCTGTCGTCAGGTCAGGAAAGTCTCTCGTCAGGTCAGAAAAGTCTATTGTCAGGTCAGAAAAGTATATCGTAAGGTCAGAAAAGTATATCATTAGGTTAAAAGTCTATGGTAAGGTCAGAAAGGTATATCGTGAGGTCAGAACAGTATATCGTAAGGTCAGAAAAGTATATCGTCAGGTCAGAAAAGTATTTCGTCAGGTCAGAAAAGTCTATTGTCTGGTCAGAAAAGTCTTTCGTCTGGTCAGAAAAGTCTTTCGTCAGGTCAGAAAAGTCTAACGTAAGGTCAGAAAAGTCTATCGTAAGGTCAGAAAAGTCTATCGACAGGTCAGAAAAGTCTATTGTCAGGTCAGAATCGTCAGTTCAGAAAAGTCTATCCAGTGGGCAAGTGGAAATCTCTAGTCTACGGCCCCGATTTCAAACCCCTGTTGTGATGTCTATCATCAGGTCAGGAAAGTCTATCGTTGTCTATTGGTTAAAATATGAAAATCTTGATGTCTCAGTTCATAAATAATGGTAGTTTCATATTGATTTTGATTCATTTTGAGGCTTCAGTCAACTACAATTTTAAGCCCGATAATAATCTGCAATGAGAAGCTAGTCCTCCCCAATGCCTGGCTGTGCCAAGCACACACAATTGTAAATCAAGTAATAAATGTGTATGTGATGAATGTAAATAAAATGTTGCTTTATATGATTTCCAGTGTTTGTTACCATTTCCTTTCTACTTAGTCATGTTGAAATTGTTTTAGGTTTTCATCAGGGGTATACTACTAGCTTGTGACACCCCAGGAATTGCAGCTTCCCGGTGTGTCACAGGGGATAATAGTACTATAAAACCTGAGAATTCCTATTTTTCATGACCCCTATAATTTGAATGAATGAAAAACTGTCATCCTAACAAAAAACGGTCAAGTTAAAGGGTCACTGAAAAAAAAACGGTCAAATCTTGGTTACCACCGAAAAAAAAAGGGTCAAATATTGGTAAAAAAAAAACCTGCAAAAAACAGTCAGCTTTGAGATGACTGGGATTTATCGGTCACTGACCGTTTTTCGTTTTTCGGTCACCAAATTTCTGACCGTTTTTTTTCTCGGTCACCAAAAGTGATGACCGTTTTTTTTTTTCGGTCACCAAAATCTGACCGTTTTTTTTTCGGTCACTGAAAATCTGACCGTTTTTTTCTCGGTCAGTGCCTGGCAATTGGATGCCAGCGAATTCCTGAGAAAAATCGGTCACTCACCGAGGTTGGGTCTTTCAGTGTGGGTGGAAGAGCTGGGACTCTCCCAGAGGCCTGTCAACCTATTTGTCTGCACTTCCAGCTGCAAATTTCAGTTGTCCCTATAATATGTGATGTGTTCCAGGAAAATAAGTCATAAGTCGCAAAATTGATATTTTACAAAGTGTTTTTTTCACAAGATCACATTATTGGAATGTTCTCATTTTTTTAGGGGTTATAACTTATAGCTATATCAACCGATGTATCAAATTTCAGGACGATCTATGTAATACATCCTTTCGTTTGAAAGGTCCTCATATGGACTACATGTAGTTACTTTACTGTTTATTGGCACCCAGAAATATTGGAAACTTATTTTTTCAAAAACGAAAATATCAAACCTAAAAATGTAGAAATACTTATTAGATTATTAGATGTTTACTATCATTGGAATCAGCCTGATCTCATCTTTTCAAATATAATGCTATCTCAAAATCTATTTTTTGCGACTTATGACTCATTTTCCTGAAAAAACATCACATATGAAATAATAAATGATAACATCCTCTTTTGTTTTTTTATTCACCCAACCATCTCCTTATTCCAGACTTCACCTTATTGAAGTTATTCAAGACAAAGTTTGAAAAAATACTGTTACTCCTAGTTTTTCATTCCTTAGTTCATTGAATTCCCGCCAGCAGCAGTGCTGATGACTCGCAGACTTGGACGATTTGGCCTCACGATTTGGGTCCTCTGATGAACCGTAGGATTTCAATTCAAATCCTGAATAATGTTTTTGAAATAACACAAAACATTATTTGAAATAAAGTCCTGTGAGCGATAATAAAGAAAGCGATAATAAAGAAAATCACCAAAGGATAGGATTTAGGCAGGTCCTCCATATACTAATGAGGACGTTTCAAGATAAAACAGAAGTCTCTAAAGTTTGGTCAAATGAATTGTAGATGGATTGGAAAATTATTGAACAAGGAATAGAAAATATTCAGTTTTTGAAACAGAGAGTACAGCTTTAAGTTTAGAAATATGAGCGTTTTCAATGATGCAGAAGTTAGTATACTACCATGTATCACAATCAGGGGAAGTCAGCACCAGGGGAAACCTCAATGAGATGAGAAAAGTGCTGACTCATGCACAGAATGATAGCCTGCAGGTCTATGATAATACAAGAACTTCACATCAAAGATTGTGGGTGGGGATATGCTGTGATTGATGAGATTGTGGAATAATATATTTACTGCAGAATCAATAAGAGTTAATTGTTTATAGGGGAGTTGTCGCTCAGCAATAGTGGCAGGTATTAGTTTATAGGGGGCTTGTCTTTCAGCAAAAGTGGGAGGTATTATTTTATAGGGGGCTTGTCTTTCAGCAAAAATGGGAGGTATTAGTTTATTGGGGAGTTGGCTTTCAGCCAAAGTTGGAGGTTATTGTTCATAAGGGGCTTGCCTTTGCAGCCAAAGTGGAAGGTAGCAGTTTATAGGGGGCTTGCTGAAACACAATGTTATCTGATGTTCATGGTGAGCCTTATGCGTTGGTGTTCATATTGCTCATCACATTGAGGAACCAACACCTTAAAGCTACACACATATGGAGGAATACATGTTGAATGCAGCTGTTTAGAAACAACCTTGCCTGTCTGTTTGTTTGTTTCCATATGTATAATGTGAGGAACTGTTCACTTTCGTTTATTCAAGTTAAGGGACCAACAACTTTGAATTGTATACTCATGTATAACTTTGAAATCCAAGTTTCTTGTTTTTCTCCGGCTCAGGGCCCAGTGGTATACCACCAAAGGGCTGGGTTCAACTGGCCAGCTACTTCTCCCGTTTCTGCTCCTGCTTCTTGATGAAATAAGCGAGAGCAGAAGCAGGAAAGTAACGGGGACGGGTGCTATTGGCCCCCGCTAAAAACCCATGTTACTTCCCCACTTCTCTTGGAGCATTTCAGCGTAGAGAGCTCCCGCTTCTATCAAACATGTTTGATTTGAAGCGGCTGCTACTTTGTAGCGGGAGGTAGCGGGACATAGCAGGACATAGCGGGACGTAGTGGGACCTGAAGCAGGCCAACAGCACCAATCTATGTTACTCCTCACGTTACTTGATGCATCCATTTACAGAGGAAAATAAAATGTCTGCTCACATTTCTGAGTAGCGGCAGAAATAGCAGTGGAAGTAAGGTCCCAGTAGCATTCATTTTGGTTACTTTCAGTTGCTTGCTCCCACTTTTTTAGAAGTGGGAGCAATAGACTGTCAGAGAAGGAGGAGTAGCGGGAGGAGTAGCTGGCCAGTGGAACCCAGCCTTTAGGGTGAATTGGGAAGCCATAATTCAACTTATAATTATTTAACACTGATGTAACTGCTTGTTAACCTGAATAAAAATGATTAAAAATAAAAAAAAACTTGTTCCTTTGGCTTCATGTTCCAGACGCTATATCCCCCTCCCCGTCTCCTGCTATCGATATTCATAATACATGTTCTCGCAGAAGTAACTATATGATTACAAAACATATTATTATTCAAATATCGACTACTATCCGGAGATGAAACACAGCAGTGTAATGGAAGGAAAATAGGCAAGAATCACAACAAACTCGCACGACTTGGAATTAATAGGGGATTTGTCCTGCATCACTCACAGAGCAAAGCAGAGGGAGGATTATGGGTCAGGGATCGAGGAAAGCATTATTTGTTATTTCAAATAATTTCTGTTGCTCTAAAACTGTATTTCAAATAAAATAATCTCTGTAATTTTACCGAGCGAAAGATTGGATCAAAATGTAAAAGATCTTTAATAGATATATATCACTTGAAGAAGACTAAGCCAATAAATGCCAAAATGAAACGTAAGATACCAAAATAGAGTATGTTGTGGTCCTTTTTCAGATTAATATAATTTTAAACAGCTGAGCGTGCAGCCTCAATATATAATAATTTTAATATTAAGGAAATCAACACAACACAATCTACAATATTAAAAAGAAATGAATACACAATATCTTTGTTTATCAATTTCTGAGCTTATATTTGAAGCCTTTCTTATATTAATTCATTTTTAATCTATAATTCCATTTTTCAATATGTACGATTTCATATTGAAATAATTATGGACGAAACATATGGAGGGTCTACAGTTAGCTGTTACCAAGCTATAGTAGTGTTCACCGCTCAGGCAATAGATGTTTTTAATTATCCACAGATTGGTTTATTTCAAATTAATTTCTTCAATTT
Organism: Sthenelais limicola; assembly: GCA_942159475.1. Classification (NCBI taxonomy): domain Eukaryota; kingdom Metazoa; phylum Annelida; class Polychaeta; order Phyllodocida; family Sigalionidae; genus Sthenelais; species Sthenelais limicola. The sequence goes on along the minus strand of OW804101.1, from coordinate 78,943,982 downwards.
TAAATAGATTCCCAAATTTATAATAACTATGGTCGCTCCATCTTCAATGTTAGTTTTAACCTGAGATATTTCTATTTGATCCAAAATCTGATGCCATCACTTTGATGCATCCCATGATGCATTTTTTCAGAATCAGACATGCGCAGTTGTCCTTATGGGACACGCCATCTTGAATCATCCGTTGCATGGGATTATGGTAGTTGCGTATGGGTGTAAAATCTAGATAAATCATGCTATGTTTAGCATGGACTAATTATCGATGCCCCAATGTCAATATCCAACATTTAATATGTACGTTTCTATGACACATAGCGCCATCTTTCCCATCACGCATTTGATTTGTATAGAACATTTACACATGCTTGAAATGATGAAAATATCCTTGCATTGTTAGATAATAAACGTTGCTAAATATAGCATTCATCACAGTATCGCAGTGTACTAGACATGCGCAGTGAGACATGCAAATGTCCTATTGCACAACGACCCCAAATAATGCACTTGATGCACCTTCAAGTGGCCAGCAAACGTACTAAAGGTCATCTCGTTAACTCACGCACAGTCCGTTATTTGGGCGAGACCTGAGCGCAGCAGTATCACGTGACTTCCGGTGGGGCTGTAATCAGGTCTCACTGGACAAGTTCTTAAGGAATGTGTATTATTGCTAGCTGCATAATTCATGGCCGCGAGTGGGAAGAGTGAATTTTACATTACACCACTGCCACCTGGGTTTAGATGCCTGCATCAGGGTTTGGATCAAAGAGGTTGGGCGGCGGTTGAGGTGTTGGTAGGACGGGGGGTTGGGTAGAGATGGAGATATAGAGGGAGGGGGGAGGTGAGGTGGTAGCGTGGCGGGGGAGGGTACGGGTAGAGAGGGAGATATAGGGGGAGGGTGGAGATGGAGAGGTGGTGAGGGGAGGGGGTGGGGTAGAGAGGGAGGTATAGGGGGAAAGGTGGTAGGGGAGTGGGGGGGGGGGGGGGTTAAAAGGGCACACAGAGGTAGACAAGAGAAGGAGTGGATGTGGTAGGTGGAGGGGAGGGAGGGGAGAAGGGGGAGAGAGAGAGGGGAAAGAGAGAGGAGGGAGAGGAGAGGGAGAGGAGGACAGGGAGAGTGGTTAGAGAGAGAGGGTGAAAGGAGAGAGAGAGGAGGGAGAGGAGAGGGAGAGAAGGAGAGGGAGAGAGAGGGTGAAAGGAAAGAGAGAGGTCCTTAGAGGAGGAGAGAGGAGAGAGATGAGGGGATGGAGTAGAAAGAGAGGAGAAGCTAGGAGAGGGAAAGAGGAATGCGAGAGAGGGAGAGCTAGGGAGAGGGAGGAAATGGAGTAGAAAGAAAGGAGAGAGAAAAGGAAAGGGAGAGAGAGACGAGGAGAG
>OW804101.1:78854326-78942414 GCA_942159475.1 Sthenelais limicola | reverse complement strand
TCACTGTCTTCTCTCCTCTTTCTCTCTCTCTGCCTCTGGTGTCTCCTCTATCTTTCTCGCGTTCATTAATCAAATGATATTATTCTAACCTTCATTTCCTTCTTCATTCTAACCACATATCTATAAATAGCTTTGGAGGTCACTTTATTTCCTGAATGTACACAAAGTTTCATTCTCCCACGACTTGTAATCCTCCATGTCAATATTTCCCTCACTCCATTATGTGGTGGAGTTGTGGGGGAGATATATCTAATATATTAGGTCTATTTCAACCACAACTCCACGGGAAGGGGGGTAATTCTCTCTCACACTCTTCTCTCTCCCTCACTCTTTACCTCTCTCTCTGCCCCTTCTCTCCTCTCTGCCTTTCCACCTCTCCCTCCCTCCCTGCTTCCTCCCTCTCCCCTCTCTCCCCTCTCTCTAGCTCCCCTCCCTCTCTCTCCCCCTCCTTTCTCCTCTCTCTCTCCTCCTCTCCTCTCTCTCCCTCCCCTCTCGCTCATGTTTCTCTCCTCTCTCCCCTCTCTCTCCTCTCTCTCCTCTCTCCCTCTCTCTCCCTATCTCCCCCTCTCTCCTCTCTCTCCCCTCTCCCTCTCTCTCCCCCTCTCTCCTCTCTCCCTCTCTCTCCTCTCTCTCCTCTCTCCCTCTCTCCCTCTCTCTCCCTCTCTCTCCTCTCTCCCTCTCTCTCCTCTCTCTCCTCTCTCCCTCTCTCCCTCTCTCTCTCCCTCTCTCCCTCTCTCTCCCCCTCTCTCCTCTCTCCCTCTCTCTCCTCTCTCTCCTCTCTCCCTCTCTCCCTCTCTCTCCCTCTCTCTCCCTATCTCCCCCTCTCTCCTCTCTCCCTCTCTCTCCTCTCTCTCCTCTCTCCCTCTCTCTCCCTATCTCCCCCTCTCTCCTCTCTCCCTCTCTCTCCCTATCTCCCCCTCTCTCCTCTCTCTCCTCTCTCTCCTCTCTCCCTCTCTCTCTCCCCCTCACCTCTCTCTCCTCTCTCCCCTCTCTCTCCCCCTCTTTCCCCCTCTCTCCTCTCTCCCTCTCTCTCCCTCACTCTCTCCTATCTCCTCTCTGCCTCTATCCTCTGTCCCTCTCCCTCTCACTCTTCCATCTCATCTCCCTCCCTCTTTATCCTCCTTCTCCCCCTCTCCCCCTCTCAGCCTCCCCCTTTCTCTCCCCCTCCTCTGCCCCGGCCTCCCCCTCCTCTCTTTCACTCTTCATTCCTTTCTTCCTACTTATCCCCTTCTCCTCTATCTACCCCCCTCTCTCCCCCTCCTCCCCCTCTCTCCCCCTTCTCCCATGTTGAGTGTATAGGGACGGGAGAGGTGTGGGTCCTAGACACCATGCAGCTTGAATTTATTTTAAATAATAATAATTTAACAATATAAAACACATTTATCTGCATGTATAACCTAGGACATAGCGGCCTGGATGCTTTATGTTTGTTTTGTCCTGCTTTTCCGGATCATCGTCGATCATAGAGTGCCAAAATATTTTCCCGGTTTTTCCCATTTGATGAGGATTTCATTACATGTATTTATTACCCACATGTACGGCTGGAACGCTGGACAGAAAAAAGTAGATATTAGGGAAGCGCCATACATTAGTTCTTTATTCATCCACCCGATGTGGGCGAGTGACGTCATAATAGGACGATTACAAGCATATTTATTGGTTGATGCCGTCATATTGATATGCAACCGGAAGTGGGTAGAAAATGGTGAAATCAATGGCAATCATGGAGGAAGTAGGGAGTGAGACATAAAGTGTGATAAGATCCATACAGTGTGGCACTACACTACCGTATAGGTCATCATAAATGTTCACCAAATATATAGACTAAGTTATTCCACAAAACTAATAATAAGCATTGATTCTTGGATTTCTGGGGTATTTAGTACATCTGGACACAGGTATAGAATGTAAGTAATAATGAGCTGGGCTCTATTTCCTCATCGTCCCTCTCTGCCTGTTTCTCTCCCTCCCTCTCTGTCTCTCCTCACTCTATCCTCTCCTATCCTTGTATGTTTCTCTCCCTTTATCTCTTTCCCTCCGCTCTCTATCCTCTTTCTCTCCTACCTCTGCCTGTTTCTCTCCCTCCCTTTCTGTCTCTCCTATCTCTATCCTCTTTCAATCCTATCTCTGTCTGTTTCTCTCCCTCCCTACCTGTCTCTACTTTCTCTATTCTCCCCTTGATAAGAAAGTTGGAAGTCTATGTGTGTATACGGTAGGAGAATGATAAGGGAGGGGGTAGTCGTTGACTATGTGGGTGTATATGGTAGGACTATGATAAGGGAGGGGGTAGACTATGTGGGTGTATATGGTAGGGCTATGATAAGGGAGGGGGTAGACTATGTGGGTGTATATGGTAGGGCTATGATAAGAGAGGGGGTAGACTATGTGGGTGTATATGGTAGAGCTATGATAAGGGAGGGAGTAGACTATGTGGGTGTATATGGTAGGGCTATGATAAGGGAGGGGGTAGACTATGTGGGTGTATATGGTAGGACTATGATAAGGGAGGGGTAGACTATGTGGGTGTATACGGTAGGACTATGATAAGGGAGGGGGTAGACTATGTGGGTGTATACGGTAGGGCTATGATAAGGGAAGGGGTAGTCTATGTGGGTGTATATGGTAGGGGTATGATAAGAGAGGGGTAGACTATGTGGGTGTATACAGTAGGGCTATGATAAGGGAAGGGGTAGACTATGTGGGTGTATACAGTATGGCTATGATAAGGGAAGGGGTAGTCTATGTGGGTGTATATGGTAGGGCTATGATAAGAGAGGGGTAGACTATGTGGGTGTATACAGTAGGGCTATGATAAGGGAAGGGGTAGACTATGTGGGTGTATACAGTAGGGCTATGATAAGGGAAGGGGTAGTCTATGTGGGTGTATACGGTACAGTGATGTAGGAACAGGGGGGGCCACAGGGGCCATGGCCCCCCCAACTATGAAAGTGGGGGGGCCAGAGTATGGTTTGGCCCCCCCACATTTTACCTTCATTTAAAAATTCGAATGCTGAAAATGAATTCCTCCAGATTCCACCAATTGGTCATCATTTGGCCAGCCAGGACTGGAAGTTCTTATTTTTTTAAAAATTGCTTCTATTGCTTTTATCCCTACATAAACTAGTCATGTTGCTGCTAATATAGACAAAATTGGGAAAGTTGATAATGAATATTGTAGTCAGGGCAGCTTTGTGGAATCTGTGACGGGAACTATCTGATAAGTACACAGGCACAGGTACATGTGTCAACATAAGGGTCATAACACTTTTTAGTTTGTAAAAACACTCCAACTAGAAGAAAAGTTGCAGCCAAATAATGACTAAGTAATGGTAATGGTAATGGCAGCGGCAAGGGTCACAGGGGGTTGACCCTCTGCCCATGTACACATATCCATATAATATACGGCTAGAGCGATTTCTAGGAAAGGAGGTAGAAAAGAAATGGTAGAAAGAAGGTTTTCTTTGTCCAGAATGTTCTCGGAATTTGTTGTTTTACAAACCACTTTACTCATCTATAGAGGTCTCTCCTCCCTCTCTGGATGTTGTCGTAATTGGTCTGTGATGGTATTTGGGGTGGAAATGTTATTTTGAAGCCTTTTTTAAATTGGGATAACTACACTCTATTTATAGCCTGGGAAAGCCCCATTCTGATCGGTAATCCACCCGTTATTCTGGTACCATGATCATAAAAATACATAAAAAGCACACAATTAAATAGAGAATTAAATTCTCTATATAATCGGTAGGCTTTCTGAGGCTTGTTTAATATTTTTTCAGTGATATCTGGTGACATATGATCAAATTTTATGGACATAATTATATTATGATAAATATAGAATGGGACTTGACGGTAATAATTGAAAAATTTATTGGACTGGATTCGTCCGCATATGTATGATGCAGAATGCTTATGCAGACAAATCTCATTCAATAAATATTTTATAACTGCCGGCAAGTTCCACTCTCTCTATGTATTGGGTGTTTAGGAAGGTAAATACAAATTCTATATTTAAGTGGTTAAAAGCAAAATTATTAGGGAAAAGGTCCTCAATATATATCAACTCAATACATGTTTAAATATACAGACTTCCCCAGACATTTTTGCATTGCACATTAACCAATGGGATATATATTTTTCAAATTATTCGGTACCCATGGTCATGATTTGAAATTTGAATAAATATGTAACCATGAGTGGACATATATTTTGTTTCTATTTACACCCTTTTTTTAATATTAGCAATATTTTCATTAATTTTAAGGCAAAAAAACAGTGTCTTTTTTTCCTCTAGAATTTTAAATATTCATGCCAGATATGCAAAAGTAGGGTATTTCTGATGTATTTTCCATCTGTGAAGCAAACTGAATTGCTTAAAGTACCTCCAGACTAAGGTTCCTCATTATAAATTCAAAAGTCTATTTTATAGTCATATGTCAACCAATTGGTGGAATTGCTCGGTCTATAGAGAATGCTCTCTCTCTCAGTAATATAAAATGCTAGTAAACTTCTGTAACTATAGACAAGTTGCGGCCTTTGCGAAAAAAACCATTTTCGCCGAAAAAAAACCCAAGGTTAGCAGTCCCAGCAAAGGGAAAGCCTCCTGTCTCAAACCACAAATTCCCATCATAAATCAATTAAGACTGCAAAATATCATTATCTTCCCATTAAAACACTGAGTCCTAGGCAAAGATACGGATTAGAAACGTAGGCTGACATACCATTCTTATCTAATCTCAGGGTTTGGACCTAGAGTGTTGGGACCCGCCAGCCATGCCTCTGGTCCAGATACCCTTATATCCCAGAACCTCATTCAACTCATTTTCTTGCTTAATTTGATCTTAGTGTCTCTAATTCTTTCCCCAATCAAGGAATAATATATGACAATAACTAAATTGCGATATTAGTGAAATTACCAATAGAAGAATAAACCAACTTGAAAATGAAGTGGACAAGCAATAAGTAAATTTCATCATTAAATAGCCATACAGGGTATTAAATAGAGTTAATAGCAGATCTTTGGATTCTGCTGGGGTTCTGGATACTTATAAATTACTGTTTGGACAGGAAGTCGTCAAACCGGAAAACGGATGCAGTAATTTATTTTTCGGATTCGGGGGTTTATTTTTCGGATGTAGAATTATTTTGCGGATGTAGTTAAAATAAACCCCAGTCGGCGTTTCCGCTCAATCACTTACCTCATCAACTAGTTGTTTGTCGTCGATTCCGCGTTCATTTTTGAACGTGTATAAAGTCCTGGTCACATTAAAGTCATTTCTCCACTGTTTCTGATGGAAATATTAGCCATTTTTAAGTTTTTAGGGCATAGGGTTCGCCATAACGTGACGACGATAGACATCGTGCGAGCGATATTTCATGATACAATGGCTGCCTACCCTCATGGGGCTTCTTCACTAGAGTTTTTTGGTTGTTTGTCGTCGATTCCGCGTTCTGTTTGGAACGTGTATAAAGTCCTGGTCACATTAAAGTCATTCCTCCACTGTTTCCGATGGAAATATTAGCCATTTTAAAGTAATGCGCAATTTAGACTACCGTACACAATGCAACGCCATGTGCACCGTGCACAGAGTGGCTATGCCGAAGTCTCCACACTGCTTCCGCCTTGCTTGATCGCTCGCACGTAACACGCATGGCTTCTGAAATCGCCATTCATTGAATACTTGATTCCCGTTGACTAAATCTTCACTATCAGGCTAAAACTATATTTAAATCATTTCTACCGATTCAAATGTTTTATTTATTTCTTTTTTAAGTCCCTAGACACACGCAACACGGCATTTGAGAACCGGAAGTCTCCTCTGCTTTGGATAGCAAGCAGCGGATCCTTACAAAAACAGGCCGGCTCGCTGAACATAAACATAAGTAAATACGCATCTCTGATTGGCTGTTGTTGCTGGAGGTTCATTCGGCCAGCCGTCGCGTTATTATTCAGATCCCGACTAAAGCGATCCCGACTAAACACATGGTTTCTGATATCGCCATTCATTTATTACTTGATTTCCATAAAGGAAAACTTCGCTATCGGCTTAAAACAACATTTAAAACATTTCTACCGATTCAAATCTTTTATTTATTTCTTTTTTAAGTCCCTAGACACACGGATACGGCATTCGTAAACCAGAAGTCTGATGCTTGGTTGCATGCAAAAAGTGGAAGCTTCGTTTGTTTCTGGAACGGACAGTGCGGCTGACGTAAACGACATTCTGAAGTTATGATTACGTGTACATATATGATATTGGTTAGAAATAGGTAAAATAATCTAAATATTAGAATGTGATGGGTAAAAATGTGTAAAACATACTGATTTGGATGTTATAAAGGCTGCATTTGACTCGGTCCTTTCCATGTCAGATGTAAAATAGTAACCCATGTGTTCGAGTGGAGGAGCTAAATTATTGGAATTCATCATGCTGTAAGTACATCTACAACCTTTTTTTAAGCCTAATATTTGTTAATATGTGTTTAAACAGTAGTATTGAATCCAAAAATCGGCTATTAAAGTGATTAATTCCCTCGATTTTGTGTCTTCGGCTTTTGCTTGAAAATAAACCCCTCGGCCCTCCGGGCCTCGGGGTTTATTTTCAAGCAAATGCCTCAGACACAAAATCTCGAGAAATTAATCACATAATAAATTCGGAATACAAACTCAACTGTTAACCACACCACTTACAATGACACACAATCTTAGACCTTGTGTCATAGGAAAACTATTCCCAAATCAGCTTATGATGATCAACTCAAGACATACAATTTCACTTTGTGGGACAAAGTTGGCCCCCCCCATGTTTAAATTGCTTCCTACATCCCTGCGGTAGGACTATGATAAGAGAGGGGGGTAGACTATGTGGGTGTATACGGTAGGACTATGATAAGAGAGGTGGCAGAGCCTATGGAAGACAATAAAATATCTTTCATGAGTTTGTGTAATAGAAGGAATCTGGCAGTGCTCCACGTTCCCGGATGTGAGGGCTATAAGAGGCGGCAGCCACCTCTCTGTACTCACTCTACACTTATTAACCACTTATTAGCGGGTGACAGCTGCCCTTTGTCTTATTGCTCACTCTACTATTGCTGCCTTTTGTGTCTCACTCTCTCCCATTCACTCATTCAGTCTAATGTTCCTCCACCATCTACTGTGTCTCTCACTCAGTCTGGCCTTTCACATGCTTTCCTGTATCACCATTTCCTCTGCCTCTCTCTCTTCTCTCTCCTCTTTCTCTTTCTCTGTCTCCCTCCTCTCTCTTCCTCTCTCCCTCCCTCTCTCCTCTCTCTCCTCTCTCCCCCCTCTCTCTCTCCCTCTCCCTCTCTTCTCTTTACCTCTCTATCTAATTTCTCCCCCTCCTCTCCCCCTCCTCTCTCTACCTCTCTGCCTCCCCTCTCTCCCTCTCCCTCCCTCTCTCCCTTTCCCTCCTCTCTCTCCTCTCTCTCTCTCCTCTCTCTCCCTCTCTCCCTCTCCCTTTCTTCTCTTTACCTCTCTATCTAATTTCTCCCCCTCCTCTCCCCCTCCTTCTCTCTCTACCTCTCTGCCTCCCCTCTCGCCCTCTTCCTCCCTCTCTCTACTCTCTCTCCCTCTCTCGCCTCTTTCTTGTCATTGGTCATTTGTCATTGTCATTTCCCAACCCTCTCTTCCTTTTCTCTGTGTCCCCTTCATGTTCAGATCTGCCTTCCCACTTAATCCCCGACCCCATACAACTCCATACAACCCCATACAACCCCATACAACCCCATACAACCCCATACAACCCCATACAACCCCATACAACCCCATACAACCCCATACACCCCCATACAACCCCATACAACCCCATACAACTCCATACAACTCCATACAACTCCATACACCCCCATACAACTCCATACAACCCCATACAACTCCATACAACCCCATACAACTCCATACAACCCCATACAACCCCATACAACCCCATACAACCCCATACAACCCCATACAACTCCATACAACCCCATACAACCCCATACAACCCCATACAACCCCATACAACCCCATACAACTCCATACAACTCCATACAACCCCATACAACCCCGTACAACCCCATACAACCCCATACAACCCCATACACCCCCATACAACTCCATACAACTCCATACAACCCAATACAACCCCATACAACCCCATACAACCCCATACAACCCCGTACACCCCCATACAACTCCATACAACCCCATACAACTCCATACAACCCCATACAACCCCATACAACTCCATACAACCCCATACAACCCCGTACAACCCCATACAACCCCATACAACCCCATACACCCCCATACAACTCCATACAACTCCATACAACCCAATACAACCCCATACAACCCCATACAACCCCATACAACCCCGTACACCCCCATACAACTCCATACAACCCCATACAACTCCATACAACTCCATACAACCCCATACACCCCCATACAACCCCATACAACCCCATACAACCCCATACAACCCCATACAACCTCATACAACCCCATACAACCCCATACAACCCCGTACAACCCCATACAACCCCATACAACCCCATACAACTCCATACAACTCCATACAACTCCATACACCCCCATACAACCCCATACAACTCCATACAACTCCATACAACCCCGTACAACCCCATACAACTCCATTCAACCCCATACAACTCCATACAACCCCATACAACCCCATACAACCCCATACAACTCCATACAACCCCATACAACCCCATACAACCCCATACAACTCCATACAACCCCATACAACCCCATACAACCCCATACAACTCCATACAACCCCATACAACTCCATACAACCCCATACAACCCCATACAACCCCATACAACCCCATACAACTCCATACAACCCCATACAACTCCATACAACCCCATACAACCCCATACAACCCCATACAACCCCATACAACCCCATACAACTCCATACAACCCCATACAACCCCATACAACCCCATACAACCCCATACAACCCCATACAACTCCATACAACTCCATACAACTCCATACAACCCCGTACACATCCCAACCCATCAGCCATTTATGTCAGGCCCTAATGCGCAGCCTAATAGCGCCGTATCCGGGGGCACATGACTTCCGGGATTAGGCTTAGCTCACAAATGTAGCCGTTCATGTGTTGTGCCTCAATGGTCCGTTCGTAAGCCTCAATGTTCATCAGAGGTCAGGGTGCATCAAGGTGCGCCATGTGTTAAAGGCAAACGCTACTATTCACTGCCACGCCCCCCTTTCCATATACCAAATATACGGGCATTTTACTCACTATGCCTTTAGCATTGCAGTCTATGGAGAAACGGCCCATTTTTTCACGTTTTATAGTATAAAATAAACCATTAATGGCTACTCCTACTGTTCCAAAACTTTCTACACATATAGTACAGGTTATATATTACATATCAAAAGGAAAAAACATATATGTCATCGCATTGAAAAATTAATTGTAGCTGTCTAAAGTAGACATGTTTGGGAACAGAAGTAGCTGCAGGTACTCTCAGTTGTACCCATTTTAGTATACAAGACTATTGGGAAATGCTGCATTTTTCATTCACGGTTTTGGGAATAAAACAAAAACAAAAACTCCTAATGTACCAAATTTTTCTACATATATAGTGCAGGTAATGTTCTAAATATGTATAGGGGAAAAAGTGTATGTCATCGCATTCAAAAAATAATTGTAGGTGTCTGAAATAGACATGTTTAGGAAATATAGAACACATTGAAAGCAGCAGATTTTTGGGTTGTCATCCATGTTTCAAAGCCCTGTAATTCAGAAAGTAGCACAGCGACCCATTATTTTTTTTTCAGTTTCATGAACACACATACTTCAAGAATCATATATTAAAATATCAGAAAAATTACATTTATTTTCGATGGGGAGAAAAATAAAATTGTTTTCAGAATAAAAATAGTGAAAAATAGTGGGTTTTTTTCAAGTTTTTAATTTAAAATTCGCATCAGGTATTTGTTGTTTTCAGAATAAAAATATCAATGCAATCTATAAAAAAGAGGCATAGAATTATTGGCCAAATAATACTCTCCCCACATATATTAATTTTACTTAAATTGAGTGAATATAAATAGCAAATATGAACTATGAATTCGAAGTACTGCAAAATGAGCCCCCATTTTGGTTCTCATTGGTTCTTTTGAGATACCAAATTTTGAAGCCCTGTAATTCAAAAATGAGCACGGCGACCCATTGATTTTTTTCCATCTTTATGACCAGAAACACTTCAAGAATCAAATACCAAAGTTTCAGAAAAATGACATTTATTTTCTTTTTCCACTAGATAGTAGCGTTTGCCTTTAATGAGTGAAGTTGCAAAAACGAGTTTTTTTTCACTTTGTCTCCCCGCAAATGCTCTTTTAAGGAATGTTATCATTCTTGGGGTGTTTGGCGCTTATTTCATATATTATATTGGTCAGATTTCCAGAAAATGTACAATTGGCAGGTGTTCTAGCAATGTGTTTGGTTAGGTTGAACCGTATTCTGAACTTTATTTTCGTCTGAAATTTTGGTTATATGAGAAGATTGGTGAAGTTGAATTGTACATTTTCTGGAAATCTGACCCATATGTAAAACTCAAGAAGCATTTTTTTGTTCTACGTCTGTTCTTCTGCTGTGTAATGTTCCGTTGACCCTATCTGGGGTGAAACTGTGATTATGAACCTTTTTTTGATCGGGATATTCACAGTCATAGAGTTTTGTGATACAGGAGGGAGAGGGTGTAGGAGCCGGAGGGGGAAGAGAGTTGGGAGAGGGAGAGGGGGAAGAGGGGGAAGAGGGGGAAGAGGGGGAAGGGTGGAGAAAAAGAGGGTTGGGATATGAGGGACAGAGAAGAGGGAGAGGGGAAAAAGGGGAGGGAGAGGGTGTAGGGGGGAAGGGGGAAGAAGAGAGAAGGGGGTTGGCAGAGAGAAGAGGGGGGAGGGGGAGACAAAAATAGGGGCAGAATGGAGGCCGGAGGGGAGGGGGAGAGTTTTTTGGTTTTTTTTGTTTTTTTTAAAGATTTTATTTAAACTTGGTTGCCGGCTCCCCTTTTCGGGGTTAGTTCTGCCGGGCCAAGCCATACAAAATTTTTAGATGTATATTTACAATAATATGTACATGAGATTTCTATTTACGTGCAATTTGATTTAAGCTTAGTGTCTAGTTAGCGGAATTTTGGATCTAAATAAATAACAATGGGTAATGAGTAAAGAAGGAAAAGGAGGGAGGGAGAGGGGGGCGTGCAGGGAGAGACGGGGACCCATCCTTGCTAGTATAACATACGTATATTTGCAATATTTCATGACAGGAAATATATACAAATAAGGGAGTCCCTCAGGCATTGAGATCCTTGAGATCTTAATATCTCTTCGGATACTAAGATATCCATAAGTTATGTTGATTTTGTGTTGGAATATCTTAGAAAAGGAAAATGATATTTGAAAAAGAAAAATGTTGGATATGTTGGATATTTATTAGACACATTAGACTAGCACTAAGTCCCTTAGGCTATTCTCATAGACCAGAAATCCGACCAAAGTAAAGTTGGTTACTATATGATACATTTCATTTCTGTTAAATAATAATTAGTTTAACAGTTGTTTTGTAGGTAATGCCCAAGAAATAGTGGTTGTGAGTGGATAAATTGCATTTATTTGTATATATTGATGTTATTTAGATTATAAAAATAATCAAGGTGCGCTAGTCTATCCATGAAAGGAAAAGAGCAAAAAGAGAAGATCCGATCAGTGTCATATCCAACTGTCATGTGTCATGGGTAATAGGAGAGTCGTCATAGTGACAAGACTCCTTGTAATGGGTGAAAAGATCTCCGTAATGAAGAAATAATCAGTGCCATGATACTATTTGTTCCACGAATAGGAATATCCAAAATGTAATAGGAAAAGGTGTCTTTGTAATGGATTTTGGCTATGCGGAATATGTGCAAAAAAAGAAGAAAGGTCTGTAATATTACACAGGTCGTACAGATGACGACTTTGGGATGCAACAACTGTTATACTAACTGGATATATATTATGTATTTCTATGTCGGTCATCCTATGAACATGCATTTAACAACCTTATAGCCTTAATTAGCTGTCCTGAGTCCTATTGTTTAAACATAATGAATTCCCCCTCGCTCCCTCTTTTATCTCCCCCTCTCTCCTCTACCTCTCCCTTCCTTTCTCTCCTCCCTGTGTTCTCCCTTGCTGTCCTCTCTCCTTCCTCTCCTCTCCCTCTCTCCTTCCTCTCCTCTCCCTCTCTCCTTCCTCTCCTCTCCCTCTCTCCTTCCTCTCCTCTCTCTCTCCTCTCTCTCCTCTCTCCCTCCTCTCTTTTCTCTCTCTCTTCCCTCTCTCTCCCTTCTCTGCTCTCTCTGCTCTCTCTTCCCTCTCTCCTCTCTCCCCTCTCTCCTCTCTCTCCTCTCTCTCTCCTCTCTTTCCTCTCTCTCTTCCCTCTCTCTCCCCTCTCTCCTCTCTCTGCTCTCTCTTCCCTCTCTCCTCTCTCCCCTCTCTCCTCTCTCTCCTCTCTCTCTCTCCTCTCTTTCTTCTCTCTCTTCCCTCTCTCTCCTCCCTCTCTCTAGTCTCTCTCTTCTCTCTCTCCTCTCTCTCTCTCTTATCTCTCTCCCTCTCTCTCCCTCACTCTTTGCTATCCCTTTCCTCCCGATCTCCCTCTTCCCCCTTTCTCGTTTCCCTCTCCTCCCCCTCTATCTTTCCCTCTCTCTTCTCCCCTCTCTCTCTCTCCTCTCTCTCCCTCTCTCCTCTCTCTCCCTCTCTCCTCTCGCTCTCCCTCCTCTCTCTCTCCCTCTCATCTCCTCTCCCCCTCTCTGTCCTCAATTTATCCCTCTCTCTCCTACCTCTCTCTCTGCCTGTCCCTCTCCCTCCTACCTCTCTCTCCTCAATCTCTCTCTCTCTCTCTCTCCTACCTCTCTCTGTCCTCAATCTATCCCTCTCTCTCCTACCACTCTCTCTGCCTGTCCCTCTCCCCAATGTCGCCTTCTCTCCAGCGTTATACCTCACGAATCAGGAATCTATAATTAACCATCTTTGTGTTCGCCTTAAGTTAAGACTCCATTAGTGACCTGATTGTGAGAAGCAATATTTGCTGGCTATGTCTGATAATGGAGCTTTAGCTCAACCAACCCGTGAGATTATAGAAGTAATTTTCTGGTGGAAATTAGATGGAGATTAAAGAGATGATTAAGTACCTATTTCATCCACCAGATGGGGCTGTCGGGCCACCAGGGGTCAGCACTGGTTCACACATTCAGCCATCCACAATAGATGTTTACTCCAATCTCCACGTCCGGGATTCCCTCATTGTCACAGTTTCATGGGAAATTATTAGAGAAATTGATTTCCACAGATTTGTTAGAGGCTTTTCTCTACTTTCCCACGCTTGCTGCAACACCTGGTGCTTTCAGACGCTATGTTGAGTGTTTACACTCCCTTAAAGCTGCATGCCCAGCTAAATCATGAAAAGATGTATAGCCAGCTATTCCCTTTAACATAGCAATCTGTCAATCATCCTGAGTAGCAAGTTCATGTGATACATTTTGAGGTGTTGGTTGAGGATTGGTGTGAGGAGTGTGGACACTTATCTGGGAGGATATGTGGATGCCCATCTCTGTGTGATGTAATTCACACCAATACTACTAACTTTGCACTTATGCAAGGACTGCTTGATTGACAACCTTCTACCATCTCTGCAGTAAATCCCTGAAGGCCAGTGTGACATCCTATTGGTTGACATTTGTTGTATTCTATTGGCTATCTTGGTTTGATTGACAAGTTGCCACTTAAGGCCACTGTATAGGTTTTGAGAGGAACCCATTTAGAGAGGACCACCCATGACTGAATCTGAGTGATCTACACCTACTACACCCTTTGGGATTTCTGGGTTTCAAGTCTTGGAGACAGACAAGCTCGGAATTGCAAAGACTAAAAGACAACTGTGTATTATTAGATTACAATATGTTGTTTGATGTCTTATGTCTAATTCCCTTGCATTGTACTTTCATGTTTATCCAACTGCCTCTGTAAACAGGGAGCGTGCAACTTTCCTAGTTGTTAATGAACTGAATTTTACTTCCACTCCTGTGTTCTTCTAATATAGACATTCGAGGCATTTCAGATTACAGTAGTCTGATATTCATAATCTAGCCATTGCGCACAAATAGTTGACCGTAGAATTTGTTTCCTTTGGAAACGCACAATATATACATTAACTTAAACTGATTATAAAGTTAAACAGAAAAATAGTTCATTAAATTATTGATTAACTTAATAAACTTATAACTTGTTTTTCATTATTTAGTATTTTTATACAGCAAATCTTCTGTAATAATGACAGTTGAGTTATCGACAAACAAGTACATTGTACAGTGAAGTTCTAATAATCAATTGAGGACATTAACATCGAGATATGGGGTCACAGCTGATGATAATCCAATACAGAGTAACCATTCCCAGCTAAACCCTTAAAGCTGTATTCCCTGCTAAACCCCTTATAACTGCATTCCCTGCTAAACCCCTTAAAGCTGCATTCCCTGCTAAACCCCTTAAAGCTGCATTCCCTGCTAAACCCCTTGAAGATGCATTCCCTGCTAAACCATTAAAGCTGCATTCCCAGCTAAACCCCTTGAAGCTGCATTCCCTGCTAAACATTAAAGCTGCATTCCCTGCTAAACCCCTAATAGCTGCATTCCCTGCTAAACCCCTTAAAGCTGCATTCCCTGCTAAACCCCTTAAAGCTGTATTCCCTGCTAAACCCCTTAAAGCTGTATTCCCTGCTAAACCCCTTAAAGCTGCATTCCCAGCTAAAACCCTTATAGCTGTAATCCCTGCTAAACCCCTTAAAGCTGCATTCCCTGCTAAACCCCTTAAAGCTGTATTCCCTGCTAAACCCCTTGAAGATGCATTCCCTGCTAAACCCCTTAAAGCTGCATTCCCTGCTAAACCCCTTGAAAATGAATTCCCTGCTAAACCATTAAAGCTGTATTCCCAGCTAAACCCCTTGAAGCTGCATTCCCTGCTAAACATTAAAGCTGCATTCCCTGTTAAACCCCTTATAGCTTCATTCCCTGCCAAACCCCTTATAGCTGTATTCCCTGCTAATCCCCTAAAAGCTGCATTCCCTGCTAAACCCCTTAAAGCTGTATTCCCTGCTAAACCCCTTAAAGCTGTATTCCCTGCTATACCCCTTAAAGCTGTATTCCCTGCTAAACCCCTTAAAGCTGCATTCCCAGCTAAAATCCTTATAGCTGTAATCCCCGCCAAACCCTTATAGCTGCATTCCCTGCTAAACCCCTTAAAGCTGTATTCCCTGCTAAACCCCTTATAGCTGTATTCCCTGCTATACCCCTTAAAGCTGCATTCCTTGCTAAACCCCTTATAGCTGCATTCCCTGTAAAACCCCTTAAAGCTGTATTTCCAGCTAAACCCCTTATAGCTGCATTCCCTGCTAAACCCCTTATAGCTGTACTTCCAGTTAATCCCTTAAACTTACATTCACAACTTCATCACTTGAAGCTACAATGCCAGGTAAATACAAGATTAAGTCATTGTTTGACTTACAGGACTGCTGTTATAAAAGTTATGCCACCAAGAGTATGAATCTCAAATTGGGTGGCTTTACGTTGCTTCAATGGTATAAAGTACACTTTTTGAATGCGAGAGTTACAGTATTTGCATGTTAAAGTGAGAATGGTAAAACAATTCATAATTAACAGCCACTGCCACTGATAATGACGTGAATTACATCTACACAGAAATACATTCCCATACAGAGCAAAAGGTCAAACTATGTCCGCTATTGCTCTATTGACATTGTTAATTTGCTAACCTATTCTTAACATTATAATGGGTCTGGCATTGATTCCTTCTTTATGACACATGTCCAAACAATAATGGTCACTTTTGCTGATCAATAATCCCAATGATTGTTGTAAAATGTTTCTGAGTAAATACATTGATGGGTGCCCTGGCTCATGCACAGTGGATGTGTGTACCAGGAAGTGGAACTGGGCACCATTAGTGGACATATGGGTCAGATCTTCAGATCATTTACAATCGGCAGATCTACACATTTGTGATGTGTTTCAGGAAAATGAGTAAAAAGTTGCAAAAAATAAATTTTGCGATACCATTATATTTGGAAAGATGAGATCAAGCTGATTCCAATGATAGTAAACAGTCTAATAATCTAATAAGTATTTCTAAATGTTCAGTTTGCTATTTTCGTTCTTGAAAAAAAAGTTTCCAATATTTCTGTGGGTCAATAAACAGTTAAGTAACTAAATGTAGTCCATATGAAACAAAAGGGTAAATTACATCGATTGTCCTGAAATTTGAAGCATCGATTGATATAGTTATAAGTGATAAACCCTACAAAAATTAGAACATTCCAATGATGCAATCTTGTGAGAAAAACACTTTGAAAAATATCAATTTTGTGACTTATGACTCATTTTCCTGAAACACATCACATATCGGTCAGATCTTCAGAACATTTACAATCAACAGATCTACACATTTAGTCAATTCTGCTAAATTAGGCTGAAAATTGGCCAATACTAGGTATTATTTCCTAACCACTTAGCAATGTTATTATAATTCTAAGCTTGTTGCTTAGATATCAGAACCGGTTACTGTTTTTCATCACTGAATGATGATTACTTCTTTTTACTTTTCTCGTTAAATCTATCATTATGTTAAATCTACCATATTGTCCCTAAAATGAAATGATGTTGCATGGCATCCAGGAAGATCTGGCACGCCAGAATTCGACAACCAATTGTTTTGTAGCAATCAGACAATAAAGAATATTTGAATTTAATTGAATTGAATGTTGAATTGAATTTAATGCCTAATGTTTGTCCTAAATACTTATGGGTTATTTGAGAGGAATGCTGAAGACAAATTGTACATTTCATGGCGATTTCACCCATATATTGCTTCTTTTATTTCACCTTGGACTATTGGCCATTAGTTATTGCTTATAGCTGCGGGGCTAAATACTGAGGAAACAAAGTCCTACACTCATCATTGAACTTCTATTGTAATAACAATAGTCGCTTTATATCACCATGACTCAGTATTGGCACAGGTTGACCACCAGGAAATCACATGACCTTCCTTTTCCTGGAAGTCTTGTGACAAAATTATGGGTCAGATTTTCAGAAAATGTACAATCTGCAGTTCAACACATCTCTAAAGTTCTGCTAAATTAGAGCGAAAATTTATAATACTGGGTAAATCTGAGTATATTCTGTATTGTATTCATTCAATAAATCTGTCTGGTTATGTTGAACTGTATTTTGAACCTAATTTTCTTCTTAAATTTGGTTTATTTGAGACAATTGGTGAGGGCCAATTGTACATTTTCTGGAAACTTGACCTTTATATACAACTTAGCCATCACTTGTTGATATAGTCCAACATTTGAAGATCATTCACTCTGCATTTATTCATCATCAAGCCTTGGTTATAATGTGAGAGCGATACTTCATCAGATAGACCAAGAACGGTGTGTTTTAATTGAGCCTTTGAGGTGGCAAGAAGGATTTTAAACTAATATCAAGAGTTTCATTAGATATAAACCGAGTGGAAAAGACCCCAGTAATGGATCATATAAGGAAGGTTCTGTGGCTAATGGTGGTAGTGCATATGGCATGTAGGGTTGAGATGAAGATGAGCCGGGGAGCCCTGTATGAGCAGACAGCAGCCCGCGCCTCATGTGCTCACACCTGCTCCTCCATGAGTCCCTCATACTGTGCTATAGAACAGCTCAACCAGCCCAACAACACCTGCTTCAAGTACAAGGAACAAATCTGGAGGACTGTAGAAACAACCGCAGCACAAGGTAATGTCTTATAGTGATTCTTTAGAATAATTTCTTTTGATTAATTTTGTTATCCTTACTTTTAAATGTTTAAATGTTAAACAAACTCACATTTTGATAACTCTGGGTTGAAGAATGATGTGTGAATGTTTAATCAATATGAAAGTGAAATTATGCTGTTTTAAATAAATCGATTCTGTCATATCCATTTTCTCTCTTTCTTTCAAACAAATAAGCACCTTTTTAAAGGAAAAGACCAGTGTTTTTTTAAAAAATGAAAGAACCATGGAATTTTCTTTAAACTTTGGATTTAGAAAGAACATGGTTGGGGGAATCCAAAATGCCCTAAAAAAACATATGTCATTGGATTAGTTTTTATTTCACGAACCACTAAGATTTATTACTGTCCACTATAGAAGTCTATGGGAAAACGGATATTTTCAGCATTTTCCCCAATAGTATGATAACATCCAGTTTTTTGTATTTTATTTTCCCCAAACCATGTTCTTTCTCGATACACAGTTTGAACATTGTTTCATGCATTAGTTCCTTGAATTCCTACCTGCTGCAGTGCTGACAACGCTTGTATTTATCTTTAATCTGTCAACAAATAACCCAACTCCTAAGGGATGTACATCTAGATGCACAATTGTGATCCGTTTTAGGAAAATGAGTCATAAATCTCAAAAAATGGATTTTGAGATATCATCATATTTGAAAAGATGAGATCGAGGCGATTCCAATGACAGTACGCAATAAGATGTTTTTCTATATATACGTTTGATATTTTTATGTTGAAAAAGATGTTTGCAATAATTCTGGGTTCACATTCACCAGTAAAGTAGCTGAATATACTCTTTAAGATGAATTTAGACATGTATGGATGCAATCTACTCTTCTGTATGCATACAACGTTAATGAGTAGACACAACAAAAATAACACAAAGCCAATAAAGAGACATTGTGAAAAGATTTGAAAAGTACCGATTATAAAAAGCAAACAATACCAGGATGTCATCATATTATTTTATATTTTACGGACCACCAAAGTTTACTACAGTTCACTATGGAGATCAATAGGGGGAAAACATATTCTCAGTTTCTACAGCATTTTAGACAGAACAATGCAATTTGTTTCTTGTATATTTCTCCAAAATTAAATGATATAATGTTTTGTCCTCACAAATAGAAAACAGGGTTAAAGATGCATTACCAGCTGTGGAAGATGATGAAATAAACTGACTATCCTTGAGATAAACACTTTAAAGCTATCATATGTACTGGAGGAACGATTCAAATGAAGAAAACCCGATTAAAAGCAACAAATTCCACCTCGAATTTTTCTCTGCATACCACTGCACCAGTGCCCTGTTATTGCCCATTCAAAACAGGTGGGGTATTGGGGAATCCCTGGTCACATATATGCGTGTGCGCAGGGAGTTATTGTAGGGTCTATTTTCATATAGCTTTGGGTTATTGCACATGGGCTTGACACTTGGATACACATATGATATGTTTATGTATCCAAAGAAGCAAGGCTAATAGACAATCAAGTTGTTGGTCACAGTTAGAAACAAACACACAGACCAACCAGTTGAGCAATGAATCACCAGTATAGGCACATAATTATAGACATGTATACATGACTATGGTCTGACAATTGGCACTTAAAATTCAATCAATTGATATGTCCAATACTGAACTAGAGGTCAACTGAGATCATAAGCATTATATTGCACCCTCATTTCGAATATATGACGTATACTAACAAGGGGGAAATCCCTCTGAAATATCTGGTTGAGAGACCATCCAATGTCCGTCCATTCGGTGTGCACCGAATAAATAATGGGCCACTTCTTTGGCTAATTACATGCTTTTAATGGGCTCTGAATTCTTAGATATTCAGGGACATGTTTGGGTTTGTCTTATACTTGATGTATGTGGCAAAAGGAAAAAATGCGCGGATTTGCGCATGCATAGCTGGTAGTGCATTTTTAAACATACTTGGAACCATTCATTCAGCTTTGAAGACATTACAAACTTTTTAACTCATCATGATACAAGTTTAGCTGAATGACTTTTTTAGTTCTGGGACCGGCTGTAATTGTTAATTGGGAGTGTAAAATGATATGTCCACTATATACAAATTTTAAAGTTAATTGTATTATTCAATCATCTGAAATGGCAATGGTCCCTTAAATAAAACCTAATTCAATGATATACTTTTTTCTGTTAGCTTTTTAGGTTTTGCCAACCATGATCTTTCTAAATCCAAAGTTTAAAAACTTTTGATTGAATGCTGGCATTTATCTTTTTTCTTTTTTCGGTTGGTTTAATTAGTAGACACAATGCAGATTCCCTCAGCCTAGTGCCTCTGGAGAGCTCCCCACAGCGGTAATTCTATACAAATAGGTAGTGGATGTGTAAGCGTTCTGCGTTGTGGTTACTAAATCTCTCTATTATTTTATTATTTCACGCCTCGCTGCCATGACACTTACACTCCCTATAGTATTAAAGCCAGCACCCACTGCCCTCCTCAGATAACATAGAAACAGTCAAAATCAATTATATTTCGTTTGGAGAAGACACCAAAAACAGGACTACAGAATGTTTGTATTGGCAAAGTTTTATTTTGCGTATGATGGTGTAGGAACATGAGTGATTCCCAGATCAAGCAACATCCACCTTTAAAGAATGATTACAAAGGTTATCATGAGGGATTATATGAAGAATGACCAAATATATGAGCCGTTTTAGGAAAATGAATCATCAAGTCAGAAAAAATGGATTTTGAGATATCATCATATTTGAAAAGAGATCAAGGTGATTCCACAGATAGTTGACCTTGAAGAACAAGAAGTATTTCTATATTTTACGTTTGATATTGTTATTTTTGGAAAAAAAGTTTGCAATGTTTCTGGATGGCTAATTACTAGTACAGTAATTAAATATACTCCATAAGAAACCTTCAAAACGCAAGGATATATTTAGTACAATGTCCCGAAATTTGTTACATGGACATATATATGACTACAAGTGCTAAACCCTCTAAATATCAGAACATTTCAATAAAGGGATTATGTGAGGAAATCACTATGAAAAATATCGTTTTTGTGATATGTGACTCATTTTCCTATAACACATCCCAAATGGTTAGCACAGTAAAGTGTAAATAAGTTAAACTAAGCATCTTGGATGGCTAATACATGGTTGTGTTAATAACATGGTTAGTAATGTTAGCGCAATGTCCAAGTACGTTTTATTCCATTAAGTGAGTAATGGGAGAACGTTGGAGTAATTAAAGAGACATTTTAAACAATTCTAAATCTGTTGTTAAATTGTTGCAGAAGCAGCAAAAAGTGATGGAACTACTGCAGTGCGTCAGGTGGAAGCCATTGCGTACACAACAGGTAAGATTAAACCATGCTATTGTTTATTCAAACTTATCCATCCACGTTAAGTGTCATTTTACATTTTAAAACCCTGCCCACACACAGCCGATTGGCCTCCCGATTGTCCCCCGATTTGGGTCTTCTGATAAATCCTGAATCCCATTCGGGGGGCAATCGGGAGGCTAATCGGCTGTGTGTGGGGAGGGTCTAAGGCTGTTGCACACATGACCAATTTGGCTCCCTATGGCACCACTATTTGTGTCTTCTGATGAATCTTATGATTTCATTTAAAATCCTGATTTATATTTTTGAAATAATATAAAACATTGTTTACTTTGAAATCTATGCCAAATGCCAAACATTTTTATGTTAGATTTCAACAGAATTCATCCCGGAATGCAATGTTATAGTCATGTGCAGTGACACATTCAAATCCCCTATGATAATTTCCCTGTTTTAATGGACCACCAACGGACAATATGTGCTATACAGACACCTTGCAACACACAGAGATGTATGCTTCAAGTCAGTAGGTTCTCTTAAGAGATCAAACTACTTGATGGTCTTTATTTTTATACTAGACAGATTAGAACGAAATTACACTGGGCCTGCCCTGATTGGCTTGGGTCTCTCTGGACCAATTAATTAACAGGTTAGATTAGAGATCCAATCAGCCACAGGATAACAATGACAGGAAAAATATTAAAACGAGGTTCAGAGTGACCACTGCCACTCTGACCAATCTCTTTGGGTGGTGACCAGGTCACATGGTTAAATCCCCTTCCCTCTCCCTCCCGCTCTTAAACAATATCCCCTCCCCTGACCTTGTGGTCCGTCCCACCCCTCCCTTCCCATGTGATCAACTTTGAGATAACGGTCAGACCTGGGTCTCACCTGTACCTTTGGACTTTTGAGTGATAAGAATTCTGTGAGTGTTGTGGCTGTAAGAAAGTGTAGTGAGCCTTCTGGCCGGTAGGGGTGTGGCGAATGTGTGTCTGAATGAGACTACTTTCAAATAAACATTAGACAACTTGCTCTGTCAATTTTACAAGATAATTATTCCAAAGGGTTTAATTGAATGAAGTTAATTGCAGCAAAGTGTAGGTGGGAAAATAATGAAAGAAGAAACTGATGAAAGAAGAACTGGCAACAAAATGTGCAGAATGCGCATGAAATGCACACGCAACATGCACACCCAAATTAGATGTGTTTCAGGAAAATGAGTCACAAGTTACAAAATTATAATTTTCTATTCACAAAATCACCTTGTAGGAATGATTCCATCTTTGTAGTATCTACCCTTTACAGTTGTAGTAATGCATTCACCAAATGTCAAGACACTATATCAAAACTATTTGGGCATTCATGATGTCATCTTATTGAGTGTATTTAGATACTTTACTAGTAATAGTCCACCTAGAAATTAATGGAAAGATAAGGAAAAACATTATATTAGAAGCTGCTTAATCCAATCTTTTCAAATATGATGATATCTTAAGATCCATTTTCCGTGACTCATTTACCTGTGATATATCATATTGTAGTGAATGAACACTAACTCAGGTTCTTGGTCCTTGCCAGCTATCAACCTTTATTCTCCACACACACAGCCCGGGAGGCCAGTACCACAGGAGTAGTGAGTCTGCCCCCACTAGCCTCACAGGGACTAGTCTATAAAAGACACACAACACACAAAGGGTGTGACAATGACATATACAGTAGCAATTACATATACACAGCTGCATTGCATAAGAATGACCTCTAGTGGTCTATACTGGGAATACATATAGCAATGTCCTGCAAACCCCTAGTGGATTATATGGTCACTGTACCTTGTGCAGGTGTATAGGGGAGGAGTAGTAGCAAGGCCAGCTAGCATATCTGGCCTCAGCACCACAATATAATATATGTTCCTGTCCTCAATACAAGTTTCATGGAAATTTGATCAATATCACATGGCAGTTTTAATCAATGTCCCATTTCAGTGAATTCTTCATTTTCATTTTCAGCAACGCACACCACCACATGTCCCAGTCCTGGAATGGAATATATCACTGATGTCTGTTGGCTGGATCAGGACACCCTCATTGGTATACAGCGGGCAGAGAAAGTTGTCATAGAGTACAAATTTAAGGACAACTCCTGCACTATTAAAGAAAGTGTAACAGAGTCTTTCACGCCAATCAAGGTCTCATGCACCTCAAAGAACACATTTCTTGTTCTTGAGACAAACAACCAGGTGCATTTCTATGATTCAGATCTCATGATAACTGACTCATGGGCCCCGGGAGGAACCATTAAGAGTCTGGCGACAAATGGTGAGCATATCATCCTTACTGGTGATGAGAACACACAGGCAAAAGTGTACGACATGAACAAAGCAGTCCAGAAGGGCTTCACACTGGTAAACCCTCAGTACATGGCCAAATATTGCATTCTGAGAGGGGACGGTTTACTCGCAGCCACCACTGCGGGCGCCCACCACTATGTGCTTGTCTATGATACCAATAGTAATGCTGGGAGGCAGTTTGGAGGTAAGGGAACAGGTGAATCCCAGCTAAAGCAGCCTATGGGTATTTGGTCTCAGACAGGAGGGGAGGTCTATGTCAGCGAGATGGGCAACAGTCGCGTTTCTGTTTTCTCTGCTACAGGGGCATTCAGGAGATTCCTCACAATTGAGGGATCTAGTCTGAGTGAACCTACCGCTATGTCTATCTATCCTGCAGGTAGTGCCCAAGTGAGCCTGATGGCTTTGGTGAATTATATGTATGCAATTGAGATCTTTGAGATGAAGGCTTGATGTCATCCCTAAAATATCAAACAATGTGATAACAACCATCTTTTTTTTGCTTTTTTTATTCACTAAACTCTGTTCTTTCTCAAGACAAAGTTATTGTTACTCTTATATTCTCATGCATTAGTTCCTTAATTTCCCACCTGCAGCAGTGCTGATGGCTTTTACCTTGAAGGCTGATAGCCACTTCACAGAAACCCTTTGTACAATGGATTTATTTCTGGATGGATTCATAACTGTGGTTAGTTCTGCCTATTTATACTCCGGGTCTTCTGTGTTGGCTTCCATCAAAGCATTGATGTAGAGTGTCCAGCATGAATGATATAGGTAGAACTAACCGCAGTGATGTATTTCCGATCATTCTTCACCAAGTTGGAGGAGGGGGGGAATACCAAGGTGCGGAGCATAGCGTAGCGCCGAGGGATTCCCCCCACTGGAAACAAGGTGAAGAAGATTGGAAATACATCACTAAGGTCAGTTCGAGATTTTTTTTTACCTCTCCCAAACGATTTTAGACATATTAGATTGCTTTTAATTATGGTAACTTGCTGCGAAAGAAACACGGCAAGGCAGCGGCATTGTTCCAGTGGCGCTGGAGTTTATGACGACTGTCATAATGTTAACAAAGTCCTCCGCACTTTCAATGCTTTTACAGTAACCAATAAAATCACAGAAACGATAATTGGGTCATCTGTTTCTTCCCTAGGGAGGAATGAAACATATTTCTTCCTGCTCACTTGCATACAACAAGCCTATACAAAGTCTATGGAAACTCTGTTCCAGACGTGAAATAACATTGTATACAGACCCTGTAAAATTGGGGTAGTTGAAAGTTCTTTCTTTTTTATTCATTTATGACAAAACATTTACAATTACATCCACCATGGATGTGTTTCAGACGGTGCCACATTTAAAATAACAGTATATTTATATTAATCATAATGAAAAGCCCTAACACTTTCATGAGTAATATCAAGGTTTAAAATGATCAATGAATTACCAAGATTTGACAGAAACTACTCAGACTGTCCTATTGTTGAATGCCTTATATCAGTTACTTAGTTCTCTAGTTAGGCCAGACAAAAAATACCCTACCAATCTCTATTTAACTGTGTTTCCTTAATCTATAATATGCTTATGGTACATTCATGGGAGGGGATGTGCAGAATACACAGAGAACCTGTAGGTTGTTTATTCACCACATGATAATCATATTCAACACTGTTTAAAAGGATGACCATGCTTGTCTGTTATATCATATTGCGCATGCCCAAAGGGTATGTAAATTAGTATGTTGGCCTTCATACATGTAAGCAAGAAAAGCTGCAAGGAAAACAAAATGGCTCCCCCGGCTAACTTTGGTGACATATTTATATATATTGACTAGTTTAGGCTCCAAGAACAATCAGATTTGACAGTATTTAGATTATACTTCCACTAGCCTGAAATTACTATATGGTGGTATTGTGTGATAAACCTTTTCTTTAGGTTGATAGAACAGTGTAGGGAAATATCTCCAGTTTCCAGTGTTACACCACATTGTAAATTACATATCTACATTAAAAATCGCATGGTTAATGTAAAGACATATGTTGTTATATGGGTCAGATTTTCAGAAAATGTACAATTGGCAGCTCTACACATTTAGGAAATTCTCCTAAAATAGGCTGTAAAATGATGAATAACAGTATATCTGCAGTATATTTGGTATCGCATTGATTTAAAGTATGAGTTCCGTTATGTTTACTTGTATTTTGAAGCTCATTTTTCTCTTAAATGTGGGTTATTAGAAAAGATTGGTGAAGGCAAATTATACATTTTCTGAGGATCTGACCCATATATCTCTCATCATATTAAATCCATGTTTCTTGTGTAGCGCTATGGTCACATCCCATCACTATTTACTGAGCTTGTCCAGGCTTGGGACAGGACCATACTTGTCTTATCTTTGCATAAGTATATTGCTTTTTATGTTATTGGAATATTTTCATTCAGGTTTAATGGGTTTATTGATAGAAAATATTAGAAAAATCCAGTTACATGCATTAGCAGATGTTCTTGTGTGTTCCTAACATTATGAACATCATAAAGGGTGACATTTGGTTTTAGAATGTTATTTTTAAAAGAATGATATTTGTTGAATTCTTCGAACACAAAATTGAATAACAAGATAACTATATACCCCAATCAATAGTGTATAATGTGCATGTTTACATATATATAATACCTATGTATTTAATACCTGTAAATAATGCTGAAATTGTATTGTTATGTTTCAAAATTGGACCCGGTGTCCACTAATGAGACAGACCCAAGGCTACTCAACCCAGACACTGACACACCTTAAGACATTTGGAGTCTTCCAATCTTGTCCGGCAGACTCCTGACTCAGTGATTAATGCTCAGCAGATGCTTAGCAGCTTGTTGTGTCCACAAGTGCAACCCTTCCATCAATAAGCTCACTAGTCTTGCATCTCCTTAGTGGACACTGGGTCTCATCGCTGGCTTCAGGTTTGGCTGTATGATGGGCTGAACGTCTCTTGTGAGACATTGGTGATATGTGTGTTTGGCAAATAATATGATTGATCTATTATATCATACCTCCAGGGTGAGACTTTCATGTAAATATCCTGCTATTTGAGCTTTAGACGTTGACCAATAAACATCATGTGTTTTAACTCAGATTTTTCCTCATAGGAAATACCATTAATTTTATGGTCAGATTTGAAGAAAATGTATAATTGGCCTTCACCAATCGTCTCAAATAACCCAATTTTTAGACGAAAATAAAGTTAAAAATATAGTTTAACCTAACCAAACAGATTGCTGGAGTCATTGCAATACCAAATTTCAGCTTAATTTAGCTTAATTTACTAAATATGTACAGCTGCCAATTGTACATTTTCTGATAATCTGACCAATTTGCATATAAACCACACCAATGACCCAATTATGGCTATGTTACTATTTACAAAGCTGCATGAAGTGGCTGCATGAAATGGCAATGTACATTGTCACTGAATGATGAACAACATTGAAATAACAACAACAACAATATATATCATTCTACATCCAGGAGTGTCACATCTGTGAATTAGTATAAAAGTCGGACAGTCCTACTTCCACAGTATGCGGCCAAGGATATCAATCAATTTGCTGTTAAAGCCACATTCCTCAAAGCAAATCTCAACAAATTTACACATGATATAACTTTAAATATAAGACTTTTTATAAGATATGAGATATTTTATGTAGTGTTCTTCTAAAACAGCCCAGATTCGGACTTAGCAAAGAACAACCATTACTCAATTGTTGTAAGCACAACCAATGTTAGGTTTATTCTCCCAACCCTCTGCCAGCCTCTTGTCTGAAACTAGGCACAGAAGGCTCCTAGGTAATTCAGCTACCTAAGAATTCATGGTGTTCATGTAAATCATACAGCATACATGGTCGATTCTCACGAAATCGGTACACAAATGGTCATTTCTCAATTATCCTAATAAAATCGTCATTTTGATGACTAGGCTTATGAAACTTTGTACATATATGAGGGGTCCTGTGGCGATTAAGTATCCAAAATCTTAGTCACTCAGCTTCAAAACTTTTTATGATATTGACAATATAAAAAAACGTGATGATACAAAACACATTGCTTATTAATGCCTCTGAATACCAAGATATACATATATGACATCAAGTCTCTATATCATCAATAACCTTAGTCTGTTATATATATGTCTAAACCTCAAAATTCATACTACAACCAATCATTAGGAAAAGAAGTCACATTCATATGACCTAAGTAGGGGGTACAGAAACAAAAAACGTGATGATACAAAAGCCATGTTTTCCCCTGTAGTTTTTTTCCATATTAACATTAGTGGGAGATATTTGGTATATGAATGCCTTGCTATGTTAATCATTATAACCCAGAGTTTCATTCAAATCCAATCATAAACATGCCCAATATCCCTTTGCAATCTCAGGACTGTTAAAAAATGTTAGCATGATGATACAAAACACATTTATGTTTGGGCCAAAATGAAAGCAGGAGAGCCCTCCTGTGTCACTCTTTGGTACCTGAACATCAATGCTATCCACCTCCTGAGCCAACAGACACTTTTTCCTGCCTTAAATCTGAGAATTGTTCTTTTTTATCATCTTCTCTACAAAATCCAATGCTACAAAATCCAAGACTTTTATTTTTATGTTTAACTTTTTGATTTCTTGGAAACTATAGTCTTCAATATCATAGATTTCCTTTAATGTTGCTTGTGTTATACCCCATATTCAGTTTCAAGTCCGAAAGTTTGTAAACTTTGCTGTTTTCATGTGATTTTGTATCATCACTATGTGTTTTGTATCATCACTATGTGTTTTGTATCATCACTCTTATATCT
This sequence comes from Sthenelais limicola, assembly GCA_942159475.1. Classification (NCBI taxonomy): domain Eukaryota; kingdom Metazoa; phylum Annelida; class Polychaeta; order Phyllodocida; family Sigalionidae; genus Sthenelais; species Sthenelais limicola. Next base: position 78,913,967 of record OW804101.1, on the reverse strand, counting down.
TTAATCACTAACTCTGTGTCACTCTAAGTATGTAATATCATCACATGGGTCAACCCTGATAGTCAAATAGAATATACATAACAGACATGTGTGCCAGAAATGCATTAGCAGCAAGGAGGTGACAAGAATGTGACAAACATAAAGTAGTAAAGTTCACTATGTAATTTTAGTGGAATGTTTTGGCAATCATTAAAACTATACATTTGTGGAAACTAGAGAACCTTGATAATCATAAAATGTCAAAAAATGAATGATATCAGGAACCTATATTCCAAATTATCTTATTTAAGTAAAAGTGTAAAAAAAAAATTTTTTAATTAAGAAAAAAATATAAATCATGCAACAAAACTATACATCTGTACAGATACAGCCTTTAAATATACAGTAATATATATACTATACTATTAATTTTTGGTGGGTAATTGCTTGGCTTCAACTCAGGATTATGCACAGTCTGTCAGCCAGCCTGAACAAATATTCACAAATACACAAATAACTGAGAGCTATTACCCTACAATAATGGGCATTTTGTCTGTGCCTGTCCAGTCTACACACCCTATTGCCCATCACTCCAGTCAAGGAACCAATGAATGTCAGTAGTCCTGTCAAGGTTAACCCCATCACTTGAGTCAAGGAACAAATGGATGCCAGTACTCCTGTCAATGTTAACCCCATCACTTGAGTCAAGGAACAAATGGATGCCAGTACTCCTGTCAAGGTTAACCCCATCGATTCAGTTAAGGAACCAATGGGTGTGAGTATAGTACTAGTACTCTTGTCAAGGTCAACCCCATTGCTTGAGCCAAGGAACAAATGGATGCCAGTACTCCTGTCAAGATTAACCCCATCGCTTGAGTCTAAGAACCAATGGATGTCAGTGCTCCTGTCAAGGTTAACCCCAATACCCAAGCTAAGGACCAAATGGATGCCAGTAACCCCATCAAGGTTAACCCCAAAAGATGTACTGTTATGGTTGGCCCCTTTGCTCTGGGTGCTAGTTGAGGAACCAATTTTAGATTTAGAAAATATCCCAAACTCACCTCGCAAAAACTCAGAATATGGAAATAGGTTAAGGAGGGATCAGATGAGGATGCCATCTACTGTCTCTCTTTATATCACTTACCCTCCAAAAGGAAAGGAAGGAAGAGCAAGGTTGTAATAAAATTTCTGATATCCAAGGATATGGAGGTGATATTTAGTGTATAAATTGTTTTAATAGTGAAAGAATTTTGCTAGATCATTATTTTTTCTTTTTCATATATTGATGAAAAAGGAAAGCAAAATGTTCAATAAAGGGGAAGATAAGGGTCCTTTGACAGCTAAAATGTGAAGTATGTCATCAGGTGTCTCATTTATTATCAAGAAATTCAGTAATGATGCAAACACAGTGATGATACAAAACACAGTGATGATACAAAAAACACAGATATTTCAATCTCCCCACCCCTGGGAAGTGTAGGACTTTCTTCTTTTGATGTTAGATTTGTCATAGGGGCATAGAGTGGTGGAAAAGGTCAAGTGGAAAAGTACCACCCACTTTTTGAATCACCTGTAATTAATCTCAACTTAATTTGCATGAAAACAATATAGCTGGGGTCCATTGGGCATAAGCACAAATGACAGACTTAGATAATACAGAGCCTTCTGGAGAGGGCAAGGACCACTAGAGCTGGAAATATGTTAAGAACACAAGAATTAGACCATGTATGGCCAACTTAGAGGGGCCAGGCTGTGCCCAAATGGCCTATACAGTGATGATACAAAACACAGTGATGATACAAAACTCTTAGATATTTCAATCACCACACCCCTAGAGAATGTGGGCCTTTGTTATTTTGATATTATTTCTTTCTCAGGGGTGTATTGGGGTGAAGAAAATCATAAAATGGGTAATTACCACCCACTTGTTTTGAACCTCCTGCAATCAATCTCAACTTGCATTGCATGAAAAAGTCTGGGGTCCAATGGGCATAGGCACAAATGACAAACTTAGTGGATGTAGAGCCTTCTGGAGGGGGCAAGGACCACTAGAGCTGGACATAGGTTAAGAACAAAAGAATCAGACAATGTATGGCCTACTCAGAGGGGCCAGGCTGTGCCCAAATGGCCTATACAGTGATGATACAAAACACAGTGATGATACAAAACAATAGTTGGTTTGATCCACTGGACAAAGGAAGTTATTAGTTTGCATTTGATTGAATGAATTACATTTACCTATAGCATAGCATTCTAATTGAATGGGAAAAAACAATTGTCAAACCAGTTTAGATTTTTTTCCATTAGATTTACATTGTAGTTAAATAAATGAAAGTCAACATATGATGAATTCTAAGAAAATGCCCGTTTAGCATCAAAATGATGGTCATTGTGTGAGGAGACCATTGGGATTGAAGAATAAAGAGAAATTGGTATTCCAAGTTAGTCCAAATATGTACATGAAGGGAAAAATAGTTCTTGGCTTTATTGGCCAAGTGTGATTTATAAGTGATGATACAAAACGCATTTTTGAAGGGTCATAACTCAAGAAGTGTTTGCATGGGGGACATGTGACTTGTGATTTTGAATGAAATACTATATAGGCTTCACAATCAAGAGATAACAACATTTTCTATAGCTGTTCTAGAGAACACATACAAAGTGACAGAAGATGATGCCATTTTCCTTTGTAATATAATGTGTATTAATTTCTTTTCATGGGTGGAAAATATAAGAAATTAATGCTATGGATCAGCTTTTTCATATTAGTCAGATTACCTAAGTTGGTCTTCCTCATAGAAAGATGTAGATTTACATATCAAAGAACTTTACAGTGGAATAAAGATAAATATTCTGATGTGTTTTGTATCATCATGCAGACCCTCATTATATAATTTCAAACTTCTCTGCACGTCTGGGTATTCATAGTTAGTGGCTGAAATGTCAGATTTGGATTGTCCAGTGTGTTACCTTGACACATGCAAAACTTCAGGATTATCAGAACATGTTGCAAAAATACACTTGTGTACCTATTTCGTGAGAATCGACCACATACACAAAGATATCATAAAATAGTACATGTTGAGGGATGAAGCATGAATCACAGACACTTATACACATATTGAGACATTTTGGTAAATAGTATTGAACTCCATACCTAAGTCTTGATAGGTAATATTTACTATTCATACATCAGATATAAAAGCAATGGCTTCAGCAGTGTAGTAAACAGTAGTTCCCTCTGGTATTATTCAGCAGAACTAATAATCACCAGCACAAATTTAAATACAATGAGACCTAGAGTATTGAATATCACTACATTTATATCTAGCATCCTAATAATAATGGATATTGAATATCACTACATTTATATTTAGCATCCTAATAATAATGAATATTGAATATCACCATATTTATATTACTGTCTCATAACAGATTGTGAACAGTCAGCCTATTACTGATGATATCTTCTACCATTTAACATCAATGTTTTAATTGTAAATAATAACTCTATATTCCATCTCATCCAAGATCCTTGTAAACCGATTTCGCAACAATTCATGTTAGTCTTAAAATTCCAAAAAGCGGCACCCTCTTTGAACTTGAATTTGAATTTGAAAATGAATTTGAATCCAAATAATCTGTGTAAAAACTGTGGCTGGTGAGCCATAATGAGTGAACTATTGGCATGGAAAGATTTGGGCGTGTCCTCCAAGTAGAATTTTGGATGTTTTAGAAGATCAGTTATATATATATACTAGCATAGTATACCCGTCCTCTGGACGGTTAAGAACAGGTAGGTTCTCTAGGGGAGGTATGGTCAAGAATCGGCAGGAACTGTAAGAAATCTTTCACCTCCTTCCTCTCTCACTAACTCTCCCCCTGTCGTCCCCATGTTCTCTCTCTCTTCCTCTTCCTCTCCTCCCCCGTCCTCTCCCCATGTTCCTCTTCTCTTTCACTCTCTTTGTCTTATTTCTCATCCCCACACCCTCCCTCCCCACTTCTTCTCCCCCCAATCTCCCATGGTCACCTTGCTCCTCACTCTATCCAATTTCTCCCACCCTGTCCGTCTGCTTCTTTCATTCTCTCCTTCCCTCTCCCACCCTTTCCCTCTCTCTGTATCCTATTCTCCCTGTCCCTATCTGATTTCTCCCACTCCCTCTGCATATTTGTCTATTTTTGTAACTTCATAATTTTTTTGTTTTTGCAACTGACTTTATTACTGAAACCTGCCATCTGGGCATATGCACTTCTAATTTCGCATGGCTGAAAGTCAACAAAAGGAGAAATAAATCATTTTTTTAGTTCAACAATATGTTCTTCTATGTCTTCGGATATACGCCTCCATATTACTCTTTCGTTGGGGCTTATTTTTCTGAGTTTGAAGGAATACAATACTACCCTTGCTCTCATTCTTAATTCATACATTGCTGAGAGACGATCAACTCTACCTTTCTCAAACAATTTCTGTCGGTAGATGAAGGATTTCAATTGTAGAATAAGCCAATTTATAATTTTTGAGTTAATATTTGTTATATCAATACCGAAGATAATATCTTTTGTTCTTAACACTATGCTATTACCTCTTTGATTGAAAATTACGTTGCCTTCTACATCCTTGTTGAGGTATCCACTATCATAAATCCACCTTAATACATACTGCCAGAGCATTTTGGTTCTAGAACACGTTACCAAACCCCCTCTTCTTAACTCTCCCACTCCTCTGCATGTAGTTAGGTTGCCCCTGGACATAGGTTGTGGGAAATGACGTAGTATCTCACAGGGGGTTTCCCAGGCTATAAATAGAGTGTAGAAATCGCAATTTAAAATAGGCTTCAAAATCACATTTCCACCCCAAATACCCTCACAAACCACATACGACGACATCCAGAGAGGGGGGATTGACATCTACAGATGAGTAAAGTAGTTTGTAATTCAACAAATTCAGAGAACATTCTGGACAAAGAAAACCTTCTTTCTACCATTTCTTTTCTACCTCCTTTCCTAGAAATCGCTCTAGCCGTATATTATATGGATATAAGAATTTTTATTCATATAAATCAATACAGTTACATCAATGAAAAGGGCCCGGACCTCTAGATGCGTACGCGAGTAGTTCTTATAATAATAATAATAATAGATTTTATTTCCATCTTCCGGCTGGTTGCCCTGGGACACACCTGCCCTTAAAGAGAAGATATCAGACATGAATTCACTTAGCTTCATCACTTGATTTATATCCCTAGATTAACTCCTGATTAAGTCCAACAGCTCCCCAGACCCGCCAATTCAAATAAAAGAATAACAATATTCATAGAAGTAAAGGCCTTAGATGAGTCAAGATAGGTGGCAAAGGTTAAATTTTTGTTGCGCAAAATGAAGTTGTATTAAAAGGTCTAGAACTTCTTACTGAGCCTAAACTCATGTTTATAAAGGAAGTGCCTGTCACTCAAGTGTTGGATTCATTTTTTCATCAGGTGTTTCTAGAAATCAGATGCATAACTAAAATTGTTCTAAAAAACCTTTCGTTAGGAATTAAGTAACACCAAACCAATTTCCAGGAATTAGGAAAGTACCCTATTCTCCTGACACTATTCCGGACTGAATTCAACAATATAATACTGCTGGTATGTATCTATATACAAATATGAAGTTAAATCTGATACACCCCTTCTAGTAGAATTTCCTGCTAAATCACATAATACTATATTACGAAGATGATGTCCTGTGGAGAAGGAGCTTGCCCCTTTCTAGATTTACAGTGATGTATACGTTTATTGAATAAAAGTTGTACAATAATAATAATAATATTACTACACTCCTTGAAGTAGCATTCCAAGCCAGAACCCTTAGAGCTGTCTTCCCTGCTACACTCCGGGAAGTATCATTTCCAACCAGACCCCTTAAAGCTGCATTCCCAGCCACACACCCATAAAGCTGCATTCCCAGCTAAACCCCTTAAAGCTGCATTCCCAGCTAAACCCCTTAAAGCTGTATTCCCAGCTAAACCCCTTAAAGCTTCATTCTGCACTGACCCTTTAAAGTTGCATTCCCTGCTAAATCGCTTAAGGCTGTATTTCCAGTTAAACCCCCGTAAATCTGAATTCTCTGCTAAACCCCTGTAAAGCTGCATTCCCAGCTAAATTCCTTAAAGCTGTACTCCCTGCAAAATCCCTTAAAGCTGCATCCCCAGCCAAACCCCTTAAAGCTGTATTCCCAGCTAAACCCCTTAAAGCTGTATTTCCAGTTAAGCCCCTTAAAGCTGCATTCTCTGCTCAACCCCCTTACAGCAGCATTCCCTGGTAAATCCCTTATAGCTGTACTTCCAGTTGATCCCTTAACCTTACATTCACAGCTTCATCCCTTAAAGCCACAATGCAATCGTAAACAAGATTTAGTCATCGTTTGACATACAGGACTGCTGTTATCATAATTATGCCACCAAGAGTATGAATCTCAAATTGGGTGGATTTACATTGCTTCAATGGTTCAAAGTACACTTTTTAAATTGGACAATTACAGTATTTGTATGTTAAAGTGAGAATGGTGAGACAATTGATGAATAACAGCCACTGCCACTGATAATGATGTGAATTACATCTACACAGAAACAAATTCCCATAAAGAGCAAAAGGTCAAGTTATGCCCACTATTGATCTATTGACATTGTTAATTAGCCAGCCTGTTCTTAACATTGTAATGGGTCTGGCATTGATTGCTTCATTATGACATTATGTCTAAACTATAATGGTCACTTTTGCTGATCAATAATCCCAGTGATTGTTGTGAAATGTTTCTGATTAAATACATTGCTGGGTGCCATGGCTCATGCACAGTGGATGTTGTTTGTACCAGGAAGTGGAACTATACGCCATTAGTGGACATATGGGTCAGATCTTCAGCAAATGTACAATTGGCACCTGTACACATTCAGTAAATTCTGCTAAGTTTTGCTGTAAAATGCCCACTACTTGGTGTATCTGAGTATATTTTGCATTGCCTTGATTCAAAGAATGTCGTTGGTTATGTTGAACTGAATTTTATACCAAATTTTTGTCTTAAATACTTATGGGTTATTTGGGAGGATTGCTGAAGACAAATTATACATTTCATGGCGATTTCACCCACATAATGCTTCTTTTATTTGACCTTGGACTATAGGCAATTAGTTATTGCTTAGCTGCAGGGCTAAATACTGAAGAAACAAATTCATTGACATTCAACTTCTGTTATAATAACAATAGTTGCTTGATATCACCATAACTCAGTATTGCGACAGGTTTACCACCAGGAAACCACATGACCCCACTTTTCCTGGAAGTATTTTGAAAAAATGATATACAACTTAGCCAGCACTTGTTGATAGTCTGACATTCCTGGATCATTCACTTGGCATTTATGCATCATCTAGCCTTGGCTATAACCTGACAGTGATACTTTATCAGATAGACCAAGAACAGAGTGTTTTAATTGCACCTTTGAGGTGGCAAGAAGGATTTTAAACTAATACTGAGAGTTTCATTAGATATCAATCCAGTGGAAAATACCTCAGTAATGGATCATATAAGGAAGGTTCTGTCCCTAATGGTGGTAGTGCATATGGCATGTAGGGTGGAGATGAGGATGAGCCGGGGAGCCCTGTATGAGCAGACATCAGCCTCATGTGCTCACACCTGCTCCTCCTCCATGAGTCCCTCATACTGTGCTATAGAGCAGCTCAACCAGCCCAACAACACCTGCTTCAAGTACAAGCAACAAATCTGGAGGACTGTTGAAACACCTGCAAAACAGGGTAATGTCTTAAATTTTGATAACTTTGGGTTGAAGAATGATGTGTACATGTGTAGTCAATATGGAAGTGAAATTATTCTGTTTTAAATCAAATGATTCTGTCATATCCATTTTCTTATTTTTCAGTCTTTCTTTTAAACAAATAAGCACTTTTTTAATCTGTCAACAAATAACCCAACTCCTAAGGGATCTACATCTAAATGCACATTTGTGGTCCGTTTTAGGAAAATGAGTCATAAATTGCAAAAATAATTTTGAGATGTCACCATATTTGAAAAGATGAGATCAAGGCGATTCTAATGATAGTAAGCAGTAAGATACCTAATATGTATTTCTATATGCTAAGTTTAATATTTTTATTTTGAAAAAAATACTTGCAATAATTCTGCGTTCACATTTACTAGTAAAGTAGCATAACATACTCTTTAAGATGACTTTAGATATGTATGGATACATGCAATACACTGTCCTGGAATTTGGTACATGTATGCATACAACATCAATGAGTAGACACAACGAAAATAACACAATGCCAATAAAGAGACATTGTGAAAAGATTTGAAAAGTACCAATTACAAAAAACAAAAAATACCAGGATGGTATCATATTATTTCATATTTTAAAGACGACTGAACTTTACTACCATTTACTATGGATGTCAATGGGGGAAAGCATATATTCTCAGTTTAGACAGCATTTTAGACAGAACAATGCGATTTGTTTCTTGTATATTTCTCAAAAATTAAATGATATAGTATTTTGTCCTCACAAATAGAAAACAGGGTTAAACATACTTGGAACCTTTCATTCAGCTTTGAAGACATTACCAACTTTGTAACTCATCATGATACAAGTGACTTGAGGATGTCTTTTTTAGTTCTATGACCAGCTGTATTTGGTAATTGGGAGTGTAAGATGATATGTCGGCTATGTACACTCATTTTAAAGTAAATCATATTATTCAATAATGTGAAATGCCAATGGTCCCTGAAATAAAAACTAATTCAATGACATACTTTTTCTGTTAGCTTTTTGGGTTTCCCCAACCATGATCTTTTTAAATCCAAAGTTTAAATTTTTTGATTGAATGCTGGCATTTATCTTTTTTCTTTTTTCGGTTGTTTTAATTAGTAGAAACAATGCAGATCTATTCCATCAGCCTAGTGCCTCTCGAGAGATCCCCACAGCTGTAGTAGTGTACAAATAGTTAGTGGATGCGTAAGCCTTGTGTTGGTGCCTTGTTGTTTCTAAATCTCCCTATTATTTTATTATTTCATGCCTCGCCACCATGACAATTACACACCCTATAATATTGAAGCCAGCACAAAGCACCCTCCTCAGATAAACTAGAAATCAAAATCAATTATATTTCGTTTGGAGAAGACACCAAAAACAGTACTACAGCAGCTCTGTATTGCCAAAGTTTTATTTTGCGCATGATGGTGTAGGAACATGAGTGATTCTCAGATCAAGCAACATCTTTAAATATATTAGCTCATAAAACTAGTATATATATTAGCTCAAGGTATATCTTATTTATCATTTTTCTTGTCTAGATGTATAAATGACTTAGCACCATACCATCAGATCAGATCATTATGGTAGTGATAAAAATAAGAGTGAATGTTACTATAACTTCCAATCTCCTTCTTATTACTTACTTTTTTCAATGAATTTCAATGTTAATTAAATAGAATTCAGGCTATTCTGGGAATATTTGTACTATATGTATGGAAATGTCTACGTCCTGAATGCAATATTTTCAAATCAAATCAATAAAGAATGATAACAAAGGTTTTCATGGGGGATTATATGAAGAATGACCAAAATTTAATATATGATCCGTTTTAGGAAAATGAATTATAAGTCAGAAAAAATGGATTTTGAGATATCATCATATTTGAAAAGAGGAGGTAAAGCTGATTCCAATGATAATTGACATGAAGGACAAGAAGTATTTCTATATTTTATGTTTCAAACTGTTATTTTTTGAAAAAAAGTTTGAAATGTTTCTGGATGGGTAATTATTAGTACAGTAACTATATATATTCCGTAACAAAAACCTTGAAAACGCAAGGATATATTTAGTACAATGTCCCGAAATTTGTTACATGGATTTATATGACTATGAGTGCTAAACCCTTTAAATACACAACATTTCAATGAAGGGATTATGTGAGAAAATCACTATGAAAAATCAATTTTGTGACATGTGACTCATTTTCCTATGACACTCCCCAAATGGTTACCATAGTAAAGTGTAACTAAGTTAAACTAAGCGCCATGGATGGCTAATATATAGTTGTGTTAATAACATAACATAATGTTAGCGCAATGTCCAAGTACGGTTTATTCCATTAAGTGAGTAATGGGAGAACGTTGGAGTAATTAAAGGGACATTTTAAACATTTCTAAATCTGTTGTTAAATTGTTACAGAAGCAGCAAAAAGTGATGGAACTACTGCAGTGCCTCAGGTCGAAGCCATTGCGTACACAACAGGTAAGATTAAACCATGCCATTGTTTATTCAACTTAATCCATCCACTTTAAGTGTCATTTTACATTGCTGCTGTATTATTAACCCACTTAGAAATGTTTCAGGCTTTTCACATAGGTTTACACAAATATATCCATCCAACTTATTTTGAAACCCTGCCCACACACAGCCAATTTGCCTCCTGATTGTCCCCCGATTTGTGTCTTCTGATGAATCCTGAATCCCATTCGGACGGCAATCGGGAGGCAAATCGGCTGTGTGTGGGGAGGGTCTAAGACTGTTGCACACAGGACCAATTTGGCTCCCTATGGCCCCATGATTTGGGTATTCTGATGAATCTTAGGATTTTATTTCAAACCCTGATTTATATTTTTGAAATATTATAAAACATTGTTTGAAATGAAATCTATCCCAAATGCCAAATATTATTATGTCAGATTTCAACAGAATTCATGACACATGCAAATCCCCTATGATAATTTCCCTGTTTTAATGGAACACCAACAGACAATATATGCTATACAGACATGTAATTATTCCAAAGGGTTTAATTGAATGAAGTTAATTGCAGCAAAGTGTAGGTGGGAAAATAATGAAAGAAGAAACTAATGAAAGAAGAACTGGCAACAAAATGTGCAGAATGCACTTGAAATGCACATGCAACATGTGCAACATGCACACATGCACACCCAAATTAGATGTGTTTTAGGAAAATGAGTCACAAGTTACAAAAATGTAATTTTCTATTCACAAATCACCTTGTAGGAATGATTCCATCTTTGTGGTATCTACCCTTTACCTGTGACACATCATATAATATATGTTCCTGTCCTGAATACAAGTTTCATGGAAATTTGATCAATATCACATTTCAGTAAATTCTTCATTTTCATTTTCAGCAAAGCACACCACCACATGTCCCAGTCCTGGAATGGAGTATATCGCTGATGTCTGTTGGCTGGATCAGGACACCCTCATTGGTATACAGCGGGCAGAGAAAGTTGTCATAGAGTACAAATTTAAGGACAACTCCTGCACTATTAAAGAAAGTGTAACAGAGTCTTTCACGCCAATCAAGGTCTCATGCACCTCAAAAAACACTTTTCTTGTACTTGATTCAACCAGCGTAGTGCATTTCTATGATTCAGATCTCATGATAACTGACGAATTGGCCCCGGGAGTAACCATTAAGAGTATGGCGACAAATGGTGAGCATATTGTCCTTACTGGTGAAGAGAACACAGAGGCAAAACTGTACGACATGAACAAAGCAGTCCAGAAGAGTTTCACACTGGTGAACACTCAGTACATGGCCAAATATTGCATTCTGAGAGGGGACGGTTTACTTGTAGCCAGCACAGCGGGCACACACCACTATGTGCTAGTCTATGATACCAATAGTAATGCTGGGAGGCAGTTTGGTGGTAAGGGAACAGGTGAATCCCAGCTAAAGCAGCCTATGGGTGTTTGGTCTCAGACAGGAGGGGAGATCTATGTCAGCGAGAGGGGCAACAGTCGCATTTCTGTTTTCTCTGCTACAGGGGCATTCAGGAGATTCCTCACAATTAAGGGATCTAGTCTGAGCGAACCTACCGCTATGTCTATCTATCCTGCAGGTAGTGCCCAAGTGAGCCTGATGGCTTTGGTGAATTATATGTATGCAATTGAGATCTTTGAGATGAAGGCTAGTCATCCCTAAAATATCAAACAATGTGATAACAACCATCTTTTTTTTTGCTTTTTTTATTCACCAAATCCTGTTCTTTCTCAAGACAAAGTTATTGTTACTCTTATATTCTCATGCATTAGTTCAGTGCTGATGGCTTTTACCTTGAAGGCTGATAGCCACTTCACAGGAACCCTTTGTACAATGGATTTATTTCTGGATGGATTCATAACTGTGGTTAGTTCTGCCTATTTATACTCCGGGTCTTCTGTGTTGGCTTCCATCAAAGCATTGATGTAGAGTGTCCAGCATGAATGATATAGGTAGAACTAACCGCAGTGATGTATTTCTGATCGTTCTTCACCAAGTTGGAGGAGGGGGGGGAATACCAAGGTGCGGAAACAAGATGAAGAAGATTGGAAATACATCACTAAGGTCAGTTCGAGATTTTTTTTACCACTCCCAAATGATTTTCGACATATTAGATTGCTTTTAATTATGGTAACTTGCTGTGAAAGAAACACAGCAAGGGAGCGGCATCGTTTCAATGGCGCTGGAGTTTATGCCGGCCGGTTAACAAAGTCCTCCGCACTTTTCAATGCTTAGCCATGCTTAGGCCTTATGCATCACTATGACAATGCTGACCTACTTTTACAGTAACCAATAAAATAGCTGAAACGATAATTGGGTCATCTGTTTCTTCCCTAGGGAGGAATGAAACATATTTCTTCCCGCTCACTCGCATACAACAAGCCTATACACAGTCTATGGACACTCTGTTCCAGACGTGAAATAACATTGTATACAGATTCTGTAAAATTGGGGTAGTTCAAAGTTCTTTCTTTTTTATTCATTTAGGACAAAACATTTACAATTACATTCACCATGGATGTGTTTCAGACGGTGGCACATTTAATATAACAGGATATTTATATTAATCATAATGAAAAGCCCTAACACTTTCATGAGTAATATCAAGGTTTAAAATAATCAATGAAACCATTATTAAGATTTGACAGAAACTACTCAGACTGCCCTACTGTTGAATGCCTTATGAAAGTAACTTAGTTCTCTAGTTAGGCCAGACAAAAAATACCCTACCAATCTCTATTTAACTGTGTTTCCTTAATTTATAATATGCTTATGGTACATTCATGGGAGAGGATGTGCAGAATACACATTTTTGTTTAATCACCACATGTTAATCCTTTTCAACACTGCTTGCAAGCATGACCATGCTTGCATGTAATATCATATTGCGCATGCCCAAAGGGTATGTAAATTAGTCTGTAGTCTTTCATACATGTAAATGAGGCAAGAAAAGCTGCATGGGAAAACAAAATGGCTCCCCGGCCAATTTTTGTGACATATATTGACTAGTTTAGGCTCCAAGAACAATCAGATTTTACAGTATTTAGATTATACTTAGATGTTAGCCTCAAATTACGATGTGATGGTATGGTGTAATAAACTTTTTCAGTCTTTAGGTTGATAGAACAGTGTAGGGATATATCCCATATTTTCCAGTGTTACGCCACATTGTAGAATACATATCTACTTTAAAAACCTCATGGTTAATGTACACACATGGGTTGTTATATATCTCATGATATTAAATAAATGACTTGTGTAATGCTATGGTTGCATCCCATCACTATTTAATGAGCTTGTCCAGGCATGTGACAGGACCATACTTGTTTTATCTTAGCATAAGTATAATGCCTTCTATGTTATTTGAATATTTTCACTCAGGTTTAATGGGTTTATTGATAGAAAATATTAGAAAACTCCAATTACATGCATTAGCAGATGTTCTCATGTTGTCCTAACATTATGAGTGATTTGTCAAAAAGGTTGACATTTGGTTTTAGAATGTTATTTTTTCAAAAATATAATAATGGTCAAATTCTTTGGAAACAAAATTTAATGAAAAGATGACTGTATACCCTAATGAATAGTGTTACCCATCTATTCTCATAGTGTGCATGATTGTAAACATATATATTACTTACCTTTAATACCTGTAAATAATGCTGGAATAATATTGTTATGTATCAAAATTGGACCTGGTGTTCACTAATGAGACAGACCCAAGGTGGACTAAACCCAGTCACTAACACACCTTAAGACATTTGGAGTCTTCCAATCCTGACTGGCAGATTCCTGACTAATTGGTCAGATTTTCAGAAAATGTACAATTCGTCTTCACCAATCCTATCAAATAACGCAAATTGTAGACAAAAAAGGCTTTCAAAATGTAGTTTTACCTAAACAAACAGATTGCTAGAATCAATGCAATGCTGAATATACTCAAATTTACCTAGTATTGACCAAATTCAGTCTAGTTTAGCAGAATAAAATCTGACCCTAATGCCCACCAGATGCTTAGCAGCTTGTTGTGCATCCCGTCTATCAATGAGGTCACTAGTCTTGCATCTCCTTAGTGGACACTGGATCTCATAGCTGGCTTCAGGTTTAGCTGTGTGATGGGCTGAACAGCTCTTGCTAGAGGCGTTGGTGATATGTGTGTTTGGCAAATAATATGTTTAAACTATACATCATACCTCAATGGTGAGACTTTCATGTAAATATCCTGCTATTTCAGATTTTTGGACGTTAAACAATAAACATCATGTGGTTTTAACTCAGAGTTTGCCTTACTTCCTCATAAGAAATACCAATATTATTTAGGTCAGATTTTCAGAATATGTACAATTGGCCTTCACCATTGCTCTCAAATAACCCAATTTTCAGACAAAAATGAGGTTCAAAATACAGTTCAATTTAATCAAACAGATTGCTACAATCATTGCAATGCCAAATATACTCGAATCTACCTAATATTGACCAAATTTCAGCTTAATTTAGCTTAATTTACTAAATGTGTACAGCTGCCAATTGTATATTATCTACAAATCTGACCCATTTGCATATAAACCACACCAATGACCCAATTATGGCTATATGTTAATATTTACATAGCTGTGCAACGATGAACAACCTTGAAATACCAACGGCAACAGTATATGGGTCAGATTTTCGGAAAATGTATAATTGGCAGCTGTACACATTTAGTAAACTCTGCTAAATTAGACTGAAAAATGGTCAATACTAGGTAAATTTGAGTATATTTGGCATTGCATTGATTATAGCAATATGTTTGGTAAGGTTGAACTGTATTTAGAACTTATTTATTTATTTTCGTCTGAAATGTGGGTTATTTGAGAAGATTGGTGAAGTTGAATTGTACATTTTCTGAAAATCTGACCCACATATCATTCTACATCCAGGACACATCTGTGAATTAGTTTGGAACTCAGGCGGACCTACTTCCACAGGATGCGGCCAATGATATAAAAAGATTTGCAGCATTCCCAGCTATTGCAACAAAGCAAGTCTCGACAAATGTGATGTGTTTCAGGAAAATGACTCATAAGTCGCAAAGTTGATATTTTTCAAAGTTATTTATTTATAAGATATCTTTGTTGGAATATTCTAATTATTAGAGAGTTTAGCACTTACAAGCATATGAATCCATATACGAAATTGTGGGACATTGTATTAAATATATCCTTGCATATTGAAGGCCTTTGTATGGAGTATATTTAGTTACTTTACTGGTAATTACCCATCCAGAAACATTGCAAACTTTTTTTTTTTCAAAAATAAGAATGTCAAACATAAAATATAGAAATATGTTAGGTATCCTAGTGTTTACTATCATTAGAATCCCCTTGATCTCCTCTTTTCAAATATGGTGATATCTCAAAATCCATTTTTTGCGACTTATGACTCATTTTCCTAAAACGGATTACAAATTTACACATGATATAACTTTAAATATAAGACTTTTCATAAAATAAGATATGAGATATTTTATGTGGTGTTCTTCTAACACAACCCAGGTTCGGACTTAGAAATTTGTTGTAAGCACAACCAATGTTTCCTCTTGCATGAAAGTTGGTGTTTAATGAAAACATACAGCATACATACACAAAGATATCATGAAATAGTACATGTTGAAGGCCGAAGCATGAATCACAGACACTTATACACATATTGAGACATTATGGTAAATAGTATTGAACTCCATACTTGTCTTGATAGGTAATAGCTACATTGATCATGTAGATAGATCAGATATAAAAGCAATGGCTTTAGCAGTACGGTAAACGGTAGTTCCCTCTGGTGTTATTCAGCAGTACTAATAAGCACCAGGACCATGTATAAAATACAATGAGACCTAGAGTATTGAATATCACTACATTTATATATCTAGCATCCTAATAATAATGAGTAAGGCGGGGATGCGGAAGTATCGGTGTCTTAAGCCACCCTTTTATTAATCAAATGGAAAAGAAATAATGCCAACGTGCTGGCTGCACAAGCTTGACTTTGAATATGGCGCCGATCTAGCAGTTGCGGGATAACCTAGGTCACGTGACCTGTGGCAACTTCCGGTCTCTGTATATAATCCTTTAGTCCATTCTGGGTCAGATTCTACAATTCAACTTCACCAATCTTCTCAAATAACCCATTTCAGAAGAAAATAAAGTTCAAAATGCAGTTCAACCTAGCCAAAAAGGTAGATAGAATCAATGCAATGCCGAATATTCTCGAATTTACCTAGTATTGACCAAATTTCAGTCTAAGTTAGCAGAATTTACTAGATGTGTAGAGCTGTCAATTGTACATTTTCTGAAAATCTGACCCTTTTATAGACATCATATGTATTTGAAGCCAAGTAATCCGTGTTAAAACTGCTGCTGGTTAGCCATAATGAGTGAACTATTTGCACCAAAAGATTTCAGCGGGTCCTCCAAGTACAATTAGGGATGTTTTAGAAGATCTGTTACCTGGGGACATACCTTCCCTTAAAGGTATCAGACATGAATTCACCTAGCTTCATCACTTGATTTATATCGCTAGAGTAACTCCTGTACCAATTCAAATTTTCTTTGTACATATATGATAAAAATAGTTTCATTACTCCCCACTTATCACACCTCTCAAATGGAATGTGCATATTATAATAAAAGTTCCAAAATATAAATTTGAAAATATATGCATCAATGTCACGATGTCTACTATCTCCCCTCCTTCCTCTCCTCTTTACTCTTACTATCTCCCTCTCTGTGTCCCCTCGCCCCCACCGACATACACACACTCCGTCTTTCTCCTCTATCTGCTCTCCCTGTTTTCTTTCTCGGCCTTTAGTACTATTATTGAAACTTTATTCCCATTTCATCTACACAGAGTTTTTCTACGACTAATCAGAAAAAGGTTGCACTTGTCTGCAGATGGCAGCTCTTCTGACAGGACCCCCTACTAGGCCAGTAGACCAGGCGGAAGCAACAAAACCAAAATGATCTAATCGCCCAATAGACAAAGGTAAGGTCTTGTTATTGCACCCATCGACCCGGCCGATGCAACACAACTAAATGATCCAATGGCTTTAGTCGCCATATGTTGGGATGTTACTGTCATTAACAACAAATTATGAATGATTTCGAAGCAAAATGAACCAGTGGAAAGCCATGAAATTTCTGTTTTGAGCAGTAAACATTGTTTTTATTTTTGTTAATGGAAGTGGTCGGCTGAAAGCGGACGTCCAACACGGGTCTGTAGGCCTACAACTACCCTTACTATCCCAACATATGTGATGTGTTTCAGGAAAATGAGTCATAAGTCGCAAAAAATAGATTTAGAGATACCATTATATTTGAAAAGATGAGATGAAACCGATTCCAATGATAGTAAACAGTGTAATACTCTTATAAGTAACATATTATACAATAAACTCAGTTCAGACCAATCATTCCTTCCAATAGGGGAGTTGCATAGCCGCCATTTTGAATTTAGATTCGTATGGAATCATAGGATAATGGTACAATGTAAAATCTATAGACATGCCATGTTCACCAATTTACCAATCCTCTAATGTCAATAACCATGGGTTTTGCATGTTTTCATAACATAAGTTTCCACCTTTCCCATCATGCATTTGGTTTTCATAGATCATTTATAAAAGCTGTGATATTCCTGAAACATTCTTGCATTTTTTTTTCATAGAAATGTTCCCAAATATTTGTATATCAGATTTCATCAAAATCCATCCGATGATGCACTGTACCAGACATGCGCAATGGCACATGCAAGTCCCCTATACGACTCCCTGCTCTGGCTTGAGGACACCTTTTACCGAGAAGCTAATGTGGTCAATACACTTTTATTTCCCATGGGTCAGATTTTCAGAAAATGTACAATTGACTGCTTTACAAATTTAGGAAAATCAAACTAAAATAGGCGGAAAAATGAGGAGTACCGGGCATATCTGAGTATATTTGGGGTCACGTTGATTTAAAGTATCTGTTAAACAGCATTTTAAAGCTCATTTCTGTCTTAAATGTGGGTTATTTAGACAATTATTGAAGGCGAATTGTACATTTTCTGAAGGTCTGACCCACATAGTGTATAGCAGGTGCTTACAACAGAGGGCAGTGTTATATTGTGAGGTGACCAGCTATAGAAGCAGGTCCCTCAGGGCAGACGTTCTTAGAATGGAAGCCGGGGACAGGCATGTACGAATAAGTAATCATCACCATTGTTACAGAAGCTTTCGTGTAAATCTATGGTCCTTTATGAAGTCATTCTCTCTTTGAAGCGTGCAACAGCCAGACCTACTCTTGCCTTGTCTCTAATGAGCAAAAACCGTTATTAGGAGATTGGGAATCTTCATTTCTCTACAGTAGAGCTGTTGGAAAGCAACGGGATTGTTTTAAATATCTAACTACAAATAAAAGTAGATTAACACCATTAACACCATTCTCTACCTTCCCCAGGACCTCCCCATATACCTGCTACGGGAGCCTTTCCTGTACCTGCTCCTGTACCTGCTCCTGTACCCGCTCCTGTACCTGCTCCTGTACCTGCTCCTGTACCTGCTCCTCCTGTACCTGCTCCTCCTGTACCTGATCCTGTACCTGCTCCTGTACCTGCTCCTGTACCTGCTCCTGTACCTGCTCCTGTACCTGCTCCAGTACCTGCTCCTGTACCTGCTCCTGTACCTGCTCCTGTACCTGCTCCTTCTGTACCTGCTCCTGTACCTGCTCCAGTACCTGCTCCTGTACCTGCTCTGGTAGCCCTTCCTGTACCTGCTCCTGTACCTGCTCCTGTACCTGCTCCGGTAGCCCTTCCTGTACCTGCTCCTGTACCTGCCCTGTACCTGCTCCTGTACCTGCTCCTGTACCTGCTTCAGCACCTGCTCCAGTACCTGCTCCTGTACCTGCTCCTGTACCTGCTCCTGTACCTGCTCCTGTACCTGCTCCTGTACCTGCTCCGGTAGCCCTTCCTGTACCTGCTCCAGTACCTGCTCCTGTACCTGCTCCTGTACCTGCTCCTGTACCTGCTCCTGTACCTGCTCCAGTACCTGCTCCTGTACCTGCTCCTGTACCTGCTCCTGTACCTGCTCCTTCTGTACCTCCTCCTGTACCTGCTCCAGTACCTGCTCCTGTACCTGCTCTGGTAGCCCTTCCTGTACCTGCTCCTGTACCTGCTCCTGTACCTGCTCCGGTAGCCCTTCCTGTACCTGCTCCTGTACCTGCCCTGTACCTGCTCCTGTACCTGCTCCTGTACCTGCTTCAGCACCTGCTCCAGTACCTGCTCCTGTACCTGCTCCTGTACCTGCTCCTGTACCTGCTCCGGTAGCCCTTCCTGTACCTGCTCCAGTACCTGCTCCTGTACCTGCTCCTGTACCTGCTCCTGTACCTGCTCCTCCTGTACCTCCTCCTGTACCTGCTCCTGTACCTGCTCCTGTACCTGCTCCGGTAGCCCTTCCTGTACCTGCTCCTGTACCTGCCCTGTACCTGCTCCTGTACCTGCTCCTGTACCTGCTTCAGTACCTGCTTCAGTACCTGCTCCAGTACCTGCTCCTGTACCTGCTCCTGTACCTGCTCCTGTACCTGCTCCAATAGCCCTTCCTGTACCTGCTCCAGTACCTGCTCCTGTACCTGCTCCTGTACCTGCTCCTCCTGTACCTGCTCCTGTACCTGCTCCAGTACCTGCTCCTGTACCTGCTCCTGTACCTGCTCCTGTACCTGCTCCTGTACCTGCTCCTGTACCTGCTCCAGTACCTGCTCCTCCTGTACCTGCTCCTGTACCTGCTCCTGTACCTGCTCCAGTACCTGCTCCAGTACCTGCACCAGTACCTGCTCCTGTACCTGCTCCAGTACCTGCTCCTGTACCTGCTCCTGTACCTGCTCCAGTACCTGCTCCTGTACCTGCTCCTGTACCTGCTCCTGTACCTGCTCCTCCTGTACCTGCTCCTGTACCTGCTCCAGTACCTGCTCTGGTAGCCCTTCCTGTACCTGCTCCTGTACCTGCTCCTGTACCTGCTCCGGTAGCCCTTCCTGTACCTGCTCCAGTACCTGCTTCAGTACCTGCTCCTGTACCTGCTCCTGTACCTGCTCCTGTACCTGCCCTGTACCTGCTCCTGTACCTGCTCCTGTACCTGCTCCTGTACCTGCTCCAGTACCTGCTCCAGTACCTGCTCCTGTACCTGCTCCTGTACCTGCTCCTGTACCTGCTCCTGTACCTGCTCCGGTAGCCCTTCCTGTACCTGCTCCAGTACCTGCTTCAGTACCTGATCCTGTACCTGCTCCTGTACCTGCTTCTGTACCTGCTCCAGTACCTGCTCCTGTACCTGCTCCTGTACCTGCTCCTGCTGTACCTGCTCCAGTACCTGCTCCTGTACCTGCTCCTGCTGTACCTGCTCCTGTACCTGCTCCTCCTGTACCTGCTCCTGTACCTGCTCCTGTACCACATGCTGTACCACATGTACCTGTACGTGAAGTGTACACTGTCCCCCAGACGCGCCAAGGAACAGTTCGGCCTTCTGCATAATGCAATTAGCAAGACAAAACATAAAAGTATGAAATTTAGTTGAAATTGTCTTAATTTCTCTAATTTCAAGAATAAAAACGATTATTTCCGATATTTATAAAACATATTCATGCAATAATATGTAAATACTGTCCCCCTGACATGACACAACCCCCCTACCCATGGTCCACGAGGGGTTGCTAATCAAGCAATTCATCAGCGACTTTGATCAATGAATTTAACCAATGTTTTCAAAACGAAAATATGAAACACTGTTCCTCAGATTAAACGTTTTAAGGATGTATTCTATATCATTTTGGAAATGTACGTGATGTGTTTCAGGAAAATGAGTCACAAGTCGCAAAATTCATGTTTTCAAAGTCGTTGACTTATAAGATCTCTTTGTTGGAATATGTTCATTTTTGGGGTGTCTAGTTCTGGTGGTTGTATGAATATATCTACTAAATTTCAGGGTTGGTTATTAATTATATCAGTGCGTTTCTCAGATCATCTTATTGAGTATATTTAGCTACTTTACTGGTAATTATCCAACCAGAAATAATGCAAACTTTTATTACAAAATAATAATATCTAACTAATAAGATAAAAGTACTTATTATATGTCCTTAATGTTTACATTCATTGGAATCGGCTTGGTCTCGTCTTTTCAACTATGGCGATATCTCAAAATCCATATTTTGCGACTTTTATAATTTGCAAGCCTTCTGACTAAATACTAAGGGAACATTCATTTCACTAACTGCTCCCCTGGACAGTAAAAGTGTAAGTATTGTACACTTCATATCAACTTATTTCCCTTTTATGATTGTAATATTCCTAGATGAAGTCAATATAATTCATAAGATAAGAGGTTTTTTATTTGCCTTTATTGGATGTACAAAAGTACAATCTTTCTGGATGGGTAATTATTAGTACATACTAGTACTATACTCCATACAAAGGCCTTTAAAACGCGAGGATATATTTAGTACAATGTCCCGAAATGTGTTACATGGAAGTATAGGGCTATAAGTGCTAAACCCCCTAAATATCAAAACGGTATGTTTGAAATGGTAAATGGAGTACTTTAAAATCGTATCTGAAGAAAAAGAATGACTGGATGTAGACAAACCAGGTCGAGATAAGCATGTCAAGGGATCAAATAACAAGAACAAAATTAATGTTAAATTGTCAAGATCTCTGAAATCATGTTGATTTTATTTAATCGTACATATGTATATATAAGATGTTTTGATAATCTTGTACTGATGTGAGGTGCCCATTGCAAAAAAAAAAGATATACCAATGTCTATATTCTGATTTTGGGACAACAAATTTCAAAGGTATGTGAATCCGACAATACTATGTAAACCGTGTCAGTACAAATTGTTATAGTAAAGTTAAAAAAATTAAATTAATGTAAACTGTCAAGAAAGATCGTAGGTATATTATTAAATGTTAACCTTTCTTCCCTTGAGTCTGTGAGAATATCCATGTAAACATCGAAACCAGCTCAATAAAATTTCTTTAAAAAAAAACCATTTCAACAAAGGGAAAGGAACACTGGAACACATAACATATTTTATTACGCACATAATATCAAAGAAGGGTGAGTGAGTATAGTGAGATTCAATAATAACTCATTTCTGAGATATGTAAGAGAAACCACGGGTTTTTGCTGAACTCCATTACAAATACAACACAGTAATTACAGAACAAGAAGCAAGTTATCAGAGAACACGTATACATTTACACTTGATACAGTATTTACATGTTAAAGTCTGAATGGTAAAAACAATTCTGATCCGTTTTAGGAAAATTAGTCATAAGTCTGATATCACCATTTCAAAAGAGAAGATCAATCCGATTCCAAACCACGGGTTTTTGCTAAACTCCATTACAAATACAACACAGTAATTACTATAGCAAGAACAGCATAGTATCGCGTATGAGGGGGGCTATATTCTCCGAGTATGGCCGGAACGGTTTTTCGGCCATACGAGGAGAATATAGGCCCCCAAAGACGCGATACTTTGCTATTCTTGCTTTTATACCATGATTGTTAACTTAAAACAACTTTATTTGCAAACTGTGTTGTCCCCCAAGTCTCGAACGGTTGTGACGTCACTATACAATACAGGGAATTTATATTGTCCACCTTGTGAGCGGCAAGTATATAGATTATATTGTACGCTCACGGCCAAATCATGGAATAAAGAACAAGAAGCAAGTTATCAGAGAACAAGTATACATTTACACTTAATACAGTATTTACATGTTAAAGTCTGAATGGTAAAAACAATTGTGATCATTTTTAGAAAAATTAGTCATAAGTTACAAAATATATTTTTTGAGATATCACCATTTCAAAAGAGAAGATCAAACCGATTCCAATGATAATAAACACTAGGACACCTATTTAAACACTTCAAAATTTACGGTAAATAACGGTAATACACCAATCTACCATAGTGATAGTATTTCCATATGGATCAAAAGCTCAATGTAATACTATGTCCACTATAGATATATTGATCTCTGATTAGCCAGCCTATTCTTAACATTTGAACTGGTCTAGCATAACTCAGGCATTCATTCCTTCATTACGATGTCGAATTTTGATGTAACATTCTGAACCAAACTACATGTATTGTCCGTGTTCTGCTCATTGTTTCTTGAAGTTAGCTCCATGACTCTTCAATGACATACATGTCCAAAGAATGACGGTCAATTTTGTTGATCAATATTGGCGATAATTATTGTGCAATTCTTGTGAATTGTTGTGATTGTACATTCCACGGTGCCCTGGTTCATGTTGTGGGTTCCGGAAGTCGATACAGGCATGTAGCTGTACGCCATTAGTGGACAAAGGTCAGATTTTTGGAAAATGTATAATTCCACTTCGCCAATCCACGCAAATAACCCAAATTTCAGACGGGAATAAAGTTCAAAAGACAGTTCAACCTAACCAAACAGATCGCTAGGATCAATGCAAGGCCGAATATATACTCAAAATTACCTAAAATTAACCAAATGTCAGCAGAATTTAGCAGAATTTAATAAATGTGTAGATCTGCCAATTGTACATTTTCTGAAAATCTAACCCATTATTGCTTCCTTTGTTTCACCCTGGATGAATAGGGGAATTACATGTCTCACTGCGCATGTCTGTTCAAGTGCATGCTGGGATGGATTCACTTCAAATCTGACATTTTACATGTTTTAACTAAAGTTTCAAGAATGTTTTCACCAATATTATTGCTTGTGTAAATGATCTATGAAATACCAAATGCATGTTCTCATTGGGAACAACGAATTCTTCTGCTCTGGAAACATGCATAACACATAGATATTGACATTGGAGCAGCCATGAATATATAATGCTGAACATGACATGTTTTATTTAGATTCAAACGGATTCACAACCAAATTTATGGATCCAGCTCATCTTCAGAGTTTAGCAATATCATTCACCATCACAAATTAAAACAACAAAATCAATAGGGAATTTGCATGTGCCAATGCGCATGTCTACTGCAATGCATGCTGGGATGGATTCTGTTGAAATCCGACATTCAAATAGTTCATAATAGTTTCATAAAAAATTGCAAGTATTTTCACAAATATCAGAGCATGTATTATAAATGATCTATGAAAACAGAATGCAAGATGAGAAAGATGGGAACTTGTGTCATGGAAACATGTATAACACATATATATTGACATTAAAACATTGATAAATATTCCATGCTGAACATGTTTCTTTAGATTTTAACTGTTAGTCCCATAATTCCAAGCAATCAAGATTCAAGATGGCGCATATGCAAGTCGCCTATTAATTGTAGTTATTTCTTAGCTGCAGGGCTAAACCCAAGATAAACAAACGGGTCAGATCATCAGAAAATGTACAATTAGCAGATCAACATATTTAGTAAATTCTGCTAAATTTCACTGACAAAGCCTCAATACTAGGTACATCTGAGAATATTTAGTATTGCCTTTATTCAAACAATCTGTTTAGTTATAGTGAACTGTATTCTGAACCTGACTTTTGTTTTAAATTTTTGTTAGTTAAGAGAGTTGTTGATGGAGATGTACACTTTCCGTTGACACCACTCAAATTCATACATTTAGCATTGACATTCAACCTCAATACCTATACTTACTGATCTCTTGCTGACTCAGTATTAAGGTTCTTACACAGACACTGACCACCAGGTAATTACATTACTGTAGTGGTTCACTTTAGATGTGTTGCCCTTAACACATAGAACATAATTATACGCAATACCAGTATTTGAAGTTTTTATTGTTTTGTTTATATACAAATTAGCCATCACTTGTTGATATAGTCTGACATTCCTAGATCATTCACTTTGCATTTATTCATCTATTCATCATCAAGACTTGGATATAATGTGGGTGTGATACTTAACAGTTCGAACAAGAACAGAGTGTTTTATTTGAGCCTTTGAGGTTGCAAGAAGGATTTTAAACAAATACCAATTAGTAGCATTGGATATAAACCCAGTGGAAAAGACCTCAGTAATGGATCATATAAGGAAGGTTCTGTGCCTAATGGTGGTAGTGCATATGGCATATGGGAGCCGGGGAGCCCTGTATGAACTGACAGCAGCCCGCGCCTCATGTGCTCACACCTGCTCCTCCATCAGTCCCTCATACTGTGCTATAGAACAGCTCAACCAGCCCAACAACAACTGCTTCAAGTACAAGGAACAAATCTGGAGGACTGCAGAAACAGCCGCCACACATGGTAATGTCTTATATTGATTTTTATTTCAATTCCACTTAATTAATAAATCCTTCATTGCTGATCTTAGTAAATTTAGCAAGCCAGTTCTTCCATTGAGTGCTGTCTCTTTAACATACTTTTGTGTATATTGTTACACACATGAGCAGTTAGAAAGGTCAAGTTTGGGGGTGCAGTTTGGTTGACCCAACTGCAAACGTAATCAGTTTGGGCAAAGATGCAATCTCATTAGCGCAGCATATGTAGGCATGATCTACAAAGCAGTTAGAAATGATGTTGTCCTGACTGTATAACTTAGGCCTACAAATTGCGGTGAATCTTCAAGCTAAACTATAGGCTATACAAGTTAAATTTTTTTTTTATCCCTACACCGGGTCTTTATTCCACCATAAACATGACAACATTTTTAATTTTCTTTGCGAAGTACATCTAAAGGTGGTCAGATTTCTATCGAGGATCATGAGCTTCATACATGCACTACGACAGCTTTAATCATTTATTACAACAAAGTGAGACCTCTTCAAGTCACGAATCAACTTTCAAAGCAAAATAAACCAACATTTTTTTATCCAATCAAGCAAACATCATTATCTTATTTTTCTAGAAAACAAAACGATTTAGGTTAAATTTACTTTTTAACATCCAAGTGTGTAATGAATAGCAAATGGCACTCCGTTTGGGTTCAAACTGATCTCAACCCATCGGAAAACAGGAACTCACCCCTTTGACTTTGAGGTTTGTCCCGTTTTCTGATGTGTCTCTACAGTTTGAAGCCTACATCGTGCTATTTGCTATAATAACATGTCAGTAATTTAACAATATAATAATTTGGCAGTAAGAATATCACTAGTCATAATAGATGTAAATTGTTGCAGGAGTACCAGAAAATGACATCACTACTGCAGGGAGTGTGGAGCCAGTACCAGTCATTGCTCACCAAACAGGTGAGATAATTGTAATAACATGTACTCAGAGATCACCAAGGTTACTTTTGCATTTATTATACCTTTTTCGGACGTCTAATCTGAAAAAAGGACAGTTTGTTTTTCATTTAGTATTTTTATACGGCACATCTTCTGTTATAATGACAGTTAAGTTATAAACAAACAAGTACATTGTACAGTGAAGTTCTAATAATCAATTGAGGATATTAACATTGAGATATGGGCTCACAGGTGATAATCTAATACAGAATAATTATGGTCTTCCACACACTGCTGTGTCTACCTAGACCTAACTCTATTGAACAAAGTTCAAAGTCAGACCAATGGTCAGGATCAGAAACAAAATTATAAGAGATCAATTTAGAAATTCTCCTTTCCCATCCTCCTTGATAAAGGCCTCTTGTTGGCCGAAACGTTGGACCCCAATAAACAAAACCACAACCAACTTACTAGTCCCTGTCCTCCTTGCTTACGGGTAATATCACCTCCCTAAATTCAGAAATTATTAGTTTGGAAAATCTAGTGGCAGCGGGAAGGTACAGCATGCTTTTAGTTTGTGTATGATTGGGGCATTTTGTCATGTTTGAGGAGGTTTTTGAACTGTTCATAAGAGGGGATGTTTTCTGTTAATGTGAGTGAATTCCATGAAGCAGGGTGCATTTTTTAGTGTGATTCAGTTCATGCCAAGGGTAGTGGGAGGTTATACTTATGTTGTGAGCGGGTGTTTCTACTGTGCATGTTATTGCTTGAGGCTGCCTCCCAGGATCTCCTGTACATGAGGTCCAACAGGTGTCTGGCCCTCCTCCATCCCAATGGTTCCAGGCCTAGGCATGGTAGTATGCCAGATACAGATTTGTATTCATGTGTGAGTGTAATTATTCTAGCAGCCCTTGTTTGGATGCATTCAAGTTTGTTTCTGTTTGATTGTGTTGCAAAATTGTATATGGATGAGTTATAGTCCAGAAGAGGCGGTATCATTGCTTCGTAATTTTTTAGTTTTTATTGTTTGGTCACCATGCCAGCATGAAGATTTTGTTGTTTGTTGATTGTGTTATTACATTAAGTTGTTTCTGTGCATTAAGTGGTCTAGAGTGGTGCCTAGGTATTTGTCAACTATGTCTAGCTCTGTGTTGTGTAGTGCCAAGTTTGATGAGGTGGGTGGGGTTGTTCTTTTTGGAGTGAAAGCTAGGACTTTGTTTTTGTTGTGTTGATTGTGATTTTGTTGGTGTTGCACCAGTTTTCCAAAGTGTGTAGTGCCGTTTGTATTGTGGCTATAGTGGCAGCATGGGATTTGTAGGAGATGTAGATAACAGTGTCATTTGCATATAACTGAGTTTTGACGTTGGGTAGATTTGCAGGGAGTTTATATAGAATAGCCATGGTCCTTATAAGGAATAGCCACGGTCAAACAATGGAACCTTGAGGGACTCACCTTGAGGGACTCTAGTTTTGAGGGGTAGTGCGTTTGAACTGTGGCCGTTTGCTGAGACAGCCTGCGATCTATTTGTTAGATAGATTTGTTGGCACTTTTTTGTAGACCATGTGCAATTTCAACTTCAACTAAATGGCCAAATGATCAAATAATATCTGTTTCTTGAAATGCCTTTATTCATGTAAGATATATTTTGTTATTTTTTTCAACTGAAACATATATTGTAATTAAAACAAAACAAACAAACATTGTTTTTCTATTTTTTTTTTTTTTTTTTTAAATATTTTTTTTATTGGCCTTAAATTTAACATCTCTGATCTTTAAGAGTTAGAAAATACGCATGACTAACAAATGTAGTTTTCTTTCGTGCGTCGCCAAGAAATCCAAATAACGATCCTAATTACTTTCTTAAGTTCATGTTGTTCAGATATTACATAATATAATAATACACATTACATAATAGGAAATCTCCCATCAAGTCATTTGTTCCACCAATAGATATTGTCACCGCATTTTACTATTTTAAGAACATGGCTGTTAAAAAAACTCAACGTCGGACAAATTCCCAACTTAAGCAAGATGACTCATATAGTAGAGAACTGGATTTTCAATGCATCCTCAAATAGATATATATCCCCAATCTCCCTTATATGTAAGGGCAAATCGTTCCATGTTTTCAGACCTGCGTAATACAAACTGTTTTTGAACCTATCAGACCTTGGTCTAGCCAAGTATAATTTTGGTTCATTACAATTTCTTAGCTCTGTGGTAGATGTGGGTTTCTTTAGGTAATCTACCCTTTTTGAATGGATTAGTTTTAGCATAGAAATTTTTCTTCTTATCTCTAACGGCATGATTTTGGCTTTGGCATATTTCTCCTCTAAAGAGATATTACTACCATATGCAATCCGCAACGCCCTGTTAAGGGTTCGATCTAATTTTTTTAGCAAGCCTGTGGCCGCTGTGCCAATTAATGCATTTGCATACTCCACCAATGGCAAGATAAATGTTTTAAAGATAATAATACACAATCGACCATTTATCAATCTTTTACGTCTGTGTAGTTCACCGAGTTTCCAGTTCGCCGATTGAATCATGTTATTAACATGGGTGTTTAGTGTCAATTTTTCATCTATACTGCAACCCAAGTATTTAAAAATCTTGACTCGCTGGATTACACACCTATTACACAAAATGTCAAATCTTCTCCCATCAAAGTGATCATTTCTCACACCAAATAGTTGAAGCTTCGTTTTTTTCTCATTTACTGCAAGCTGGTTAGTCTTGCACCAGTGAACATACATTTCCACATCTGACTGAGTGGCGCGTTCGAGTTGGTACAAGTTATGTTTTGCGACCACAACTACAGCATCGTCAGCGTAAAGTGTTAAATAACCATTAAAATTTGCGGGCAGTACAGGAAATGTGCAGGCAGTACAGACTTTGTATTGCCCAGATATTTCAATACAGGGCTCAGTGCTTAAGCCAATTGCAGTATTATACCAACTCCACCAAAGGAATAATACAAATACGTTTTTAAACAATTTTAAATGAGATGTCAATTGTTGCAGAAGTACCAGAACGTGACGTCACTACTGCCGCCAGTGTGGAGCCAGTAGCAGCCATTGCCTACAAAACAGGTGAGATAACTTCAACATACAAAGTCTAAAACTGAATGTTTCTCACTCGATAAGAGGCTCTATGACATTATAAAATGTAAACCGACCCCCCCAACCTTAGCCCCACAACCAAACCCATAGTCAACCCCAAAATTAGCTAGTCAACCCTCTGTAGCTAGGCATACATAGGAAGACCAGGTCTAGACCTGATATGTACTACCTGTATTTTCTATATTTTTTTAACCTAGTCATGAAATGAAATAATTTATTATTATTATTATTATTATTACAAGTTGAACCACACTAACTGTATATATATAGCCTACATGTATAAAATTACTGACTGGAAAGTGCATGAGTGTATGATTTAGATCATACCCCCCCAACACACACACACACCTACCCTCCCCACCAACACACCCACACCTCAAGAATCCCCCTCCCACCCACCCACCCACCGAGCTACGCGGGAAAAGTGTTGTTAAGGATGCGTTACTAACGTTATATAAATTAGGGGATGTTACGTCCTAAAATATTGCATCCTGATCGGTGTTGTTGACACTGACAGGTTTTGGTGAAAGTCATGCTAGAATGTCTAATTATACGAATTCAGAAGCATACTTTATATCAAATTAAAGCTTGGACGATTTTCAGTCTGATGATGTGTACTGTTTGGTGGTCAGTTGTGCGAAAAAGCTGGAAAATCGAGCGAAACGGCTGATTACGAGTCTGGGAATCCAAAGTAGGCCCTTTGAAACATACAGTATTCCAACTATCGCACTCCCTTCCCCTGCTTGTGCTATGCTGTTACCTTGTTTCACTGACAGCTGCGTGGGAGGTGGTCATCCACTGGAATAACAACCCAACTTATCAACATCCTTGTAGTGTCTCTTTTGTTCTAGTAGACAGGTCGACACAGGTGCAGTCTTTGTCCATAAAACACCCGCGAAATTGAAGAGATTAACATGCAACTTTGACCTGTTAAAACCTTGGCATAATTCTGGACATATTGAATAGCCCCAACATTGCAGGCACCTCCCTCTGCCTGCGCTATAAGTGTAGGTCTACATGGCAGGAAAAACGAGAATCCGAAAGTAGTGCACATATCCATACATGAGCGTTGTTAGGCAAGAAAGTAGTTCTGTGTTTGAAGCGTAATTAAACAATAAAAACCTATTTTATTCTTGATAAATGTACCTATGCATTGAACCCCACCTAACAACCATTTACTCCCTCTAAATTAATATGATATTAATCCACTTCATCATGAAAAACGGCATTATTAATATTGTTATGATGATTATATATACAGTTAGTAAATTATTATTATTGTTATTATAAGCGTGGTCTTGTCAAGTATAAACCCTTAAAATTATTGCCCATTAAATTTGGGATATCATTATTTTTGAACAGATGAAATCATGCAGATTCCAATGTAAAAAGTAGGACATCAGATTCTAATAAGGCAGTGCTCATCTGATAACACAGTGGTTATGTTACAAGTGTAAGGTCGCAGATCACAGCCACAGGTCTCAAAATTGATATTTGTGCAAAATGTTTTCTTTTAAGATGTCTTTGTTGGAATACATTTAGTATCCTAGGATGGATTCTGATGAAATCTGACATACAAGTATTTGGCAATATTTTTATCGAAAATTGTAAGAATGTTTTCATCAACATCACAGCTTGTATAAATGATCTATGAAAATCTTTTGGATGAATTAGTGCATTTCCATGAATGCATTTACCAAGAATTCAAGAATATGTATTAAATATATCCTTGCAGTTAAAAGGTAATCCTATGGAATATATGGTCCACTCCTACGAAATGGGCCCAGTGCCCTTTTCCCTACCTTTGGCCCCTCTATGCCTCATATCTCAGTGTAATATTCATTGATATTAAAACAAATCATACTGACAGATTCCCCTTGGCATGGGAATTCCTCTGATATATACATTATTATAGGGCTGATGGATATTTTATGTGTTAAAACCCTTTAAAATCAATTTCTTCGTAGGAAAATCCTAATGATTAAACATTCAGGGCTTGAGGATTCAGAAATTTACATCATTTCATGTTTTTTATATCTGATTAATTTTGCCCAGTCACCAGGTTGGAATTTCAATGCATTTTAGTAACCCTACTCACTTTTTAACAAAATTATGGCACAAACAGAATTAAAAAGGTATTTTTTTTGTTTTTACATCGCACATGTTGGTCCCTTTCATGCAATGAACCTGATGTATGACACAAGGATAAAAATCATTTGATATATAAGCAAATCAATCTCTAACTTTTGATACCTCATGTGTCTCAATAGGACTGTTAGTAAGGATGTTATGCTTGTCTAAAAAAGTTTAATAGGAAAATGGCTAATTATGTCTGTTTTTACATCGCCACATGTATTGATTGTGCTTTTCTATCCTATTATAAAAAAACATTTATAACTGATATGAATAGATTGGGCAATTGATTCTCTTTTTGCCAGTGCAATATGAATGGTTTAAACTCATATGCCTTGTGCATAGAGAGTGAAAACACCTGTTTTTACGTCGCACATCACATGTTTTTACGTCGCACGTTTTTACGTCGCACGTCGCATTTGCTTAAAAAAAGCAAAACTATTTAAGATAGAAAGTTGTAACATGTACCATGAAAACCGCAACAATGTCAGCTTTCTGCTGATATAAAATCATCGATATCCCACGAATGGTCTGAACAGAAATGCCTCATACATAGAGTGGGAAAACACCTGATTTTAGGTCACACGTTTTTACGTCGCACGTTTTTAGGTTGCAATATTTGCTTGAAAGAGGCAAAACTATCTAAGACAGAAAGTTGTATCATGTACCAAACAAATCGCAAAAATATCAGCTTTCGGCTGAGGTAAAATGATCCAGATCCCTTGACTGGTTTGAACAGAAATGTCTTGTGCATAGAGAGCAAAAACATCTGTTTTCAGGTCGCACGTTTTTACGTCGCACGTTTTTGCGTCGCAAAATTTGCTTCATAAATGCAGAACTCTTGACAATAGAAAGCTGTAACACACACCAAACGAATTGCAAGAATGTCAGCTTTCTGCTGATGTATAATCATCCAGATCCCTTTAATAGAAGCTATTGTGGTGCTGAGTGTGGTGGTGCCGGGTCGGAGCGGTTATCCCCGCTCTGGCCCGGCGCTGCTAGCCAGTGTCCCGAGCTCCCGGTCTAGTCGCCCGGTTATCCGGGTGCGGCCGGCCGGACTGGATTCGGGCTGGCTGTTCTATCTGTTGCAGGGATGTTTTGCCACCAGATGTCGTGTGGGGGTTTTGTCTCTCTTATTTTAATATTTTACTGTTAGCCTATGTCTGATGTCAATTCTTGTCTTAAACTACCCTTTCTTTACTATAACTTTTTTGTTCTAATCCCTCTCTTCTGTGAAGCGGGGGGAGAACCTTTTTCACTGTGGTTGAAGGGTTTTTAGTCGGCAATAAAGACTAAAGTGCTAGCAAGGACTCGGAGATCTGTGTTGTTCTATTCTTGTTGTTATTTACCCGAATCGCCGTGCAAGTAAATAAGCAGACATTACAATTTGGTGCCGTGACCAATTCGGGTTTCTTTGTACTTTGTTTTGTATTTTAGTCTTTGAACTCCGGCCTTATGGCTGGGAGGGATGATGTGCCGGAGGAAGCTCTTGTTCTTCTTCCCGAGGAGGAAGAGGTTCAGGAGAACCCGGAACTGGCGGCCCCGGGTTTGAATGTAGAACCTGTTGAGGAGGAGGTCGATCTGAATCAACAGGATGGTGTAGAAATTATTGAAGATTTAGACAATGTGGAACTTGAAGTCGGAGCGGAGGCAGCTAATTTATTACCTGTTCCGATCCAGCCCGCTGTAGTAGTCAATCCTCCTGCAGGGGAGATAGTAGTGGACGTTCCGCCTGTGCTTGCGGCTCCGGTGAGGCGGGCTCCGATGCAGCTCCCGGCTCCGGCTCCGGCCGAGTTAAGGTTGCCTGCTCCCGCGGAGGTCCATATACCTCCACCGGAATACCGTAGGTTGATGGAACGTAGACCCGTTCGTCGTGCCGAAAATGAATTGTTTGTAGACGCACTGGAAAATCAGGTGGAGATCCAGTCTTTAGGATCAGATAATGGTTCTTTGGCAGGAAGCGGGCTTTGGGATGAAGTCCGTACACCTGATAGGAATGTAGGTGTAAGGAGGGGAAGACAGCAGCCTATTAGTCCTGTCCCTGGAGGTGCTCAAGCGCCAGTTAGGTTGCGTTTTCCGGAACGTAGGATGAGAAATGAAGATGAAATGTCCGAACACCTGCAGAATACTGATGAACAGTATACAGTGCGTAGGCAACATTTGACGTTTGATCGAATGGATACACTATTGGGGGTCCAAATGAAGCGCATTAATGAACTGACTGACTCGTTGCACATGACAACTACTCGTGGGTCTCAAGTAGCTGCCGAGTCAGCCCGGGAATTGGAAAATGCTAGGAAGAATGAACGAAATTTGCATTTGGTGATTGAGCAGCAGGAACAGAGAATGTTCACCTTGCAACAGGAGCTTAGGGCTTCAAAAGCTGACAGGTTGGCAGAATTGTCGATTGCTGAGGAGTTGGCCCGGAAAGCGGCAGCCACCGAAGCTAAATTAGAAAATGTCAGGCGGCAGTCTAGGATACTACCGCCCGAACAAGATTGGGGTCTAGCTGCTAGCACTCCGATTCGGCCACCTGGGGTAACGGAGGCTTCTTATGCCAGATTGATGGGTGAATTACCTGATTTTCCGCAATCAACACGTTTTGCGAATGAAGGAAAGAAAGTAGATCCTATTCAGTCACGGGATATGGATCAGGGAAGGGCTGTGGGTACTCCCCATGGTGGTTGGGAAGATAAGAGTCAGAGAGCTCCGGAAACCCCGAAAAGGAAGGTTGCTTTTCAAAGTCCGGTTTATGATGTGTCAGGGGACGGTGGTATTGTTGCAATTATTGATGCGGGAAAGCGAAAATCCATCGATCCTGCTGCTGATTATGATCCGGAGGATGAACCGGAGGCGTTTGAAATCCATGAAATGGACCCTAGTATGCCTGAACATCGGCCGAAACCCCTTACTTTCCCGAAATGGGATGGTAAGCAGGATTGGAGAGAATATCAGCGGAAGACGGTTGTGGTTGCTCGAGCAATGAATTGGAGCGATCACACGTATAAGGTGCAGTTGATTGCTGCAGTTGAAGACAATATGCCCCATGCTACTTCCATTAAGCCGAATAAATATACAGTTCGGGAATTGTTACGTATGATGGAAGCGGTACATAGCTCGGCTATGTCTTCTCAGATGCGAAAGGATGCTTTTATGGCTCTGAGGCAGACTCCGGGTCAAACTCCGGCTAACTTTGCAGATACTGTTTCTAAGAAGGCTTTGCATGCGTTCGGGAAATGGGATAGTACGTTACATACTTTGGCTATGAAGGTGTTTCTGGACGGTTTGGTGGATCCAGGGATGGCTATGCATGTAGCGCTGCAGGAGCCGAAGAATATTGCGGCTGCCGGAGCTATTGCCACGCGCTATGGGGATGTGATTAGAAATAACCCTCGATTAGCTGCTAGTTTGATGACTGTGTCAGGGGGGTCGGAAGGCAGCGAGAGATCGAGAGGTGAAAATGTTGCGGCAGTTGCTAAGGTGGAGGGTGTTAGCAGCCTGCCTATAAGTCCGGGTTTGCTTGGTGAATTTTATGCTTTCAAAGCTTGGGATGCTACGAAGTCCAAGTCTACTCCGAAGATGCAGAGTGCTGAGAAGACTCAGCCAGAAGCTGAGCGTAAGCCGTTCCGGAAAGGCACGTTTAAAAAACCTGTCTGCTATTATTGCAGGGAAGAAGGCCATCTGATAACTGAGTGTGACCAGCAAGCTTTGCATTTTGCGAGTATGAAGAGACAAGCGGAGCGCGAAGCAGCATTGAAGGAATCCGGGAATCCGGGAAACTCTGCCAGCCCCTCCTAGGCGGTGGAGTGGGGGCAGAGGGTAATACACATGCCGCAGTATGTCAGAACTCGGGGAAAACACCGATGGAGGTTTCGGTTCGGCCGCCCTCAGCCGGGTTAGGGGACGCCCGTGGTATTAACTCGGTGGGGAGTGTATGCGGAGATTCGGAGGTGAAATCGGATATGCTTTCATGTATGGTGGAAGTGGTGCATCAGGGTGTACCCGAACATGCTTGCTTGCCGGGGCAAATTTTAAAGGTTGAATGGGGAGGGTATGGCTCCCTGGTGAGCAAGATTATGGCATGTGATCTTCGTAATTTTGATATAACTATTTCGGACAGAAGTATACCGTGGATTGCTGACCGAATGTATGCGGATGTGACGATAGTGAATGTGACTGGCCAGTTTCTTATTGATTGGGGTGCTCAATGTACATTAATAAAGAAGGAAATGTACGATGAGTTGTCGGTAAAGCCTTACCTGATACCGTGCCAGGTAACGTGCTATGCCGGCACAGGACATGATCTTGTCACACATGGTTGTGTACGAGTAGCCCTCGGGATAGGAGGAGCGTGGTTCGCTCTTACTTGTATGGTAATAAGTGGTTTAGTGGGAAGAGAAGCTGGTATTCTGGGCATGGATTTTATCCTAACGCACAGATGCAATTCGGATTGGTCCGGTGAATTCACCCTTGAGGCAGGTGAACAGTCTGTGATGTGCCGGGGCTTGCAAAGCGGTACACTCAGCCGAAATGGGTATGAGGGAATCTTTTTAGATGCTTTTTCTACCATTTGTAGTTGTGTGGACTTTGAACCGGCGGGTGAAGATGTATTCTTTGAATCGGGACAAGCCGAGTTGGGGCATTGTGTAGTTGTGAGTCGGCTGGTCGCAGGCGACCGGCAATGTACGACAATATCGTTGCATAATCCTGCCAGCTCCCCTTTGATGTTCAGTTTATCATCACCTGGACTGAGGGATCTTGCTGAGGAAGGCGAGAGCCCCATGGTTGATATGGATTTATTGGAACCGGAGGTGCCTATGATGCTCTCCGGGGATGGGTGTCCATTGGAGAAGTTAGTTCGGGAGTCTCATCTGGAAACAGTGGCTGACAGACGTAGATTGCTGACTATTCTGTGGGAGTATAAAGATTGCTTCCGACTACCGGGAGAGATTCTCGGCCACACGGATAAAGTTACGCATGTGATCGACACTGGGGATGCTCGCCCGATTAAATGTGCATGTCGGCGATTGCCCCCGGCGAAACGTGATGCGGCGGAACTGCAGATCCAGGATATGCTTAAAAAAGGTGTCATTGAACCCAGCAATGGCCCGTGGGGGGCGGGGATAGTCATGGTCGGCAAAAAGGATGGAACTAGTCGGTTTTGTGCTGACTATAGGCCCCTTAATTTGGTGACTAAGAAAGACTCTTTCCCGCTTCCCCGAATTGATGAGTGTATTGAAGCCCTTGGAGGCATGAAGTGGTTTATCACCCTGGATTTGGAAAGTGGTTATTGGCAAATAGCGATGGATGAGGCTAGTAAGGAGAAAACAGCCTTTGTCTCGTCCAGTGGGCTATACCAATTTAAAGTGATGAGTTTCGGGTTATGCAATGCTCCGGCTACCTTTGAGCGCATGATGGAGCAGATGTTGGTAGGGTTGCGCTGGAAGTGTTGCCTGGTGTATTTGGATGACATAACTATATTCGGAGCTAATTTTGAAGAAACTTTACGAAATATGGAATTGGTGTTGCAACGATTGCGGAGTTACGGGTTAAAACTTAAGCCAAAGAAGTGCTCCTTCTTCCACTTGGAGGTGTTGTATCTCGGACGGGTGGTGTCGCAGAAAGGAATTCGCCCGGATCCAAGCAAGTTGGATCGGGTGAAGACCTGGCCGATACCATCCACCGTTAAAGAGGTGAGGCAATTCCTCGGGTTTGCATCATATTATAGGGATTTTATGCCTTATTTTTCCGAGGTTGCTGGTCCGATTCAGGCCTTGGTGGTGGGTGGAGACCAAAAGAAAAGTAGGAAAGTTGTGTTCGATGAAAGCTGCATGTTGGCGTTTGAGAAACTCAAGCATTTGCTTACTTTGGCCCCAGTGTTAGGCTATCCGCAACCCCTGGGTACCATCATTTTAGATACGGATGCTTCCGGATTTGGTATGGCTGGGATTTTATCCCAGATTCAGAAAGATAAGGAAGTGGTGTTGAGCTATGCTAGCAATTCCCTGTCTAAGGCACAGCGTAATTATTGTACCACCAAACGTGAACTGTTGGCGGTTTTGACCTATCTCAGTAAGTTTCAACATTATGTCATTGGTAGGAGTGATTTTATGCTGAGAACAGACCACGCGTCTTTGCGGTGGCTTATGAATTTCAAAGACCCGACCAATATGTTGGCGAGGTGGCTGACCGCCCTTCAGCATTACGGGGTTTCGGAGAATCAGATAGTTCACCGGCCGGGGAAGCATCATCTGAATGTGGATGCGCTCTCGCGGCTTCCCATTCGGAAGTGTCCCCGGGAGGACTGTCCGGACTGTGGGGCACATGAGGCTGTGGTTGCTGTTATGACAATAGATTACCAGCTATTTTCATCTTTGGCGGGTGATCGGTTGTCATCGTCCCAGCATGAGGATGATGTGCTTTCTCGCATAATCACTTTGGTAGAGGAGGGAGTCAAAACTCTCACTAAGGCTGTCATGTTGCCGGAAGGTGATGAATATTGTTTCTATGCCCGGTTACTGTCAACTTTAGTTATGAAGGATAATTTGTTATGTTTGGAATGGGAGAGTGATAATGGTGTAATCTATTATCGTGCAGCTGTACCATCTGGTTTACGTAAGGAGCTGTTCCATACTTTGCATGGAAACAAATTGGCGGCTCATTTCGGCGAATTTAAGACTTATCAAGCGGCATTACATAAATTTATTTGGCCCCGGATGCGCTCTGATATAGCCGACTGGGTACGTGGGTGTGAAATTTGTGCTTCGTGCAAGAGCCGGGGAGGCCGGGGTGTCTCTCCTTT
Organism: Sthenelais limicola; assembly: GCA_942159475.1. Classification (NCBI taxonomy): domain Eukaryota; kingdom Metazoa; phylum Annelida; class Polychaeta; order Phyllodocida; family Sigalionidae; genus Sthenelais; species Sthenelais limicola. Next base: position 78,875,402 of record OW804101.1, on the reverse strand, counting down.
GAAAAAGGAGTTGCAGGGAGTGAGATGGAGTCGGGTGGCTCTAGATATTATTGGTCCTTTTCGGAAAACACCTAGAGGGAATGTATGTGTTATGGTGGTGACTGATTATTTCAGTAAATGGGCTGAGGCTTACCCCTTGCCCGACCATACTGCTGCAACGTGTGCGATGGTGTTATTCACTGAGTGGATATTACGCTATGGCCCGCCAGTCTCTTTGCAGACCGACGGGGCTCCGGAGTTCCGGTCAAGTTTGATGAAGAATTTGCTGGGAATGTTAGACATTGAAAAGCTAATGACCTTGCCCTATAGACCCGAATCTAATGGACAGGTAGAACGTTTTAATAGGGTTTTGGTCGAGCAATTGTCTTGTCTGACGGAGTATGAGGATGTAAATTGGGATTTATTAGTTCCTTGCATTGCTCATGCTTATCGGGGTGCAGTCCATAAGAGTACACATTGTACACCAAACATGGTGGTATTTGGTTCTGAGGTGACGGTACCAGCTGACATTATTTATGGAACTCTAAGTGGTGATGTGGATTTTCCTTGCCCAACTGTATTTGTGGAGGAGGTTCGTTCTTTATTGAGGAAGGGACATCAATTTGTGAGAGAGCAATTGGGCCATTCGGCTGTATTTCAAAAGAGGTATTTTGATAGGAGAGCTCGTCCTAAGGAATTCAAGGAAGGGGACCTAGTGTGGAGATATGCCACTCCCATGGCTCAGAAGAAGTATGGGCCTAAATGGGATGGACCCTTTCTGGTGGTTCGGAGGGTGCAGGGTTCTACCTATGAACTGCAAACTGCGGATGGCCTCTTGAGGTGGAATGGCAATTTGTTGAAGCTGGCTTTTGATGTTGATGGACAACCGGTTCAAGCTACTAATCTTCATCGGGCCCCTGAATACCAGAAGCAGGTGGCTAAGGGCCGGGACATTCTTCGGGTCTCTCCTGTTGGCAAGGTATTGCCCGGGTCGGAGGCACCGGTTCCTAAGCCGGCTAAGAAAATTGTGCATCATGTTAGGAAAAGAGGCAGACCGCCGCGTGCTCCTCCTAAAACTACTGTCTTGCCACAGTCAGAGGTTTCGGGGGACTCGGGTGCGAATTCTGTCGAGTCGGGTGAAGAGGATGAAGCAGTTGCAGTATTGGAGGAAGATGAGTTACCCTTGGCTGAAACAATGGATAATTTGTTGCAGTCCGAGTATCTGTCCGAGAGGCCCCGCCGAACTGTTAGACCTCCGGATAGATATGGGATGGGGATTAGTTAATGTGTTTAGATGTAATGGTGCGAAGTAGAAAACAAATTACACAACGAGAAGTACTGCAGTAGAGTCGGGCCGGGCGCGGAAGCTTGTGTGTAGAGCTCCGGTTCGACCTTGGAAGATATCACTATATTGGTTGGCTGTGTTAATTTTTGCTCCGATCGGTTTAACTGGCCAGTTGACCTCCTCGGGTTGCCGGACCCATTGGGAAATAAAGTGGGGAGTACCAGTCTATAACCTTTTTGGCTTAAATCATTGATATAGTCGTGTTTTTGTTGTATGTATGTCTGGCTCGGGGGCATTATCAGTTGTTGTGTCTACAGGTAGGGGTTGGGGCATTGCTCATTTGGGGGTATGACCAATTGAGGCCGGGTCATGAGTCGTCTGCGGCTGGTTACTTGACTGGTGTTGCTATTTTTAGACCCGGTGACCTCGTTCTCGCGTGAAGGAACGAGAGGTGGCTGGTGTGAACCAGTCAGTCAGTTGCATTCGGTCGACTTGGTCGGTCGTGTCCCACTGTATGCTATTGCCCCACGTGGAATAAAATAGTCGAATTGTCGAATATTCCTTTGCATTTCATTGAAGTTTCAGTTGTCGTAACTGTGCAGAAAGTGTGACCTGGTTTTGAAAGTGTTCGTGTTGGATAGGATCAGGTTGTGATCCTGTCAGTGGCCGCGTTATGGCCGACGAGGAGAAACCGGGCGGCTCACAGGGTTATGCTGCTGATTTCCCTGAGATGGCGAAAGTTCCTGCCCCGAACCCTGAACTTGCTGTGAAGAAAAAGTTGAGTGAACAGAGGAAGGCTGAGCGGAAAGCTCGGGAGCAGTCCCGGCTTGCTGCAATGAAGAAGGCAACTGTGGCTAAGCAGTCGCTGTTGAAGAAATCAGCTGTGGTGAAAGCTACTAAGGTGAAGAAACCCGGGAAGAAGTTAACTGAGAAGCCGGCTACTAAGGTGGTGGAAAGGACCAGTCCCCGGAGGGCTAATCCCGGAGTTGTAGCGGCTGATACTCAGCTTCCCGAAGCTCAGCTTGCTGCAGCGGGGCAGACGGAGAGAGCTCCTTCTCCCGCGGCCTCTGACGTGGTGGTTGTGGACAGTCCCGAGTCTACCCCGGCTCCCCGAGCCGAAGAGGGAGAGATAGTGGAGGATGATGCTACGGCTGCTGTTGGAGACCCGGGCACGGAAGGTGTCACCCCGGACACTGCTCAGCTTACCGCTGAAGGTGTTGAAAAAACACAGGAGGCGGAGGAAATGGATACCACTCCTGTTGTTGATGTTGTAACCGAAAAACCTGAGGATGATGCTGGTTTTGTGGAGGTGAAGCCTAAAAAGAAGAAGGCTAAACCTAGTTCTGCGAAAGTTGGTTCGGAGAAGGAGGTCCAAGCGATTGAACGGCAACACGGGATTTCTCGTTACAGGTCGGGGAAGTTTATCAAGAAACGTGAGGACCCTGACTTTGCTGTGAGAAATCTGACCCGGTGGAATGCTTTACAGAAAAAGCTTGACACTTTTGTAGTGCTGGAGGAGGAAATTGCCCCTGTGGTACCAAGTGTGGAGGATACCTTCCCTGTCTGTCCTGAGTCCGAGGATGAGGATGAGGCCATGGCCGAATACTCAAACGGGACTTTGATGTCTAAGTACGAGATGGAATTTCATTTCTTGAAGAGTCGTACTGGTCGGCAGCCGGAATCAACCCGGGAGGTGGTGATTAACCCGACGGTGCTTGTGAAGCTGAATAGTGTGGAGCGTTTGTGGAGCCCGGGTCAGAGGTGTCCTTTTGTGTATTGCCGGCATTTGGACCCGGCCATCAATCCGGATGGGGTTCGTTCTTACAGAACGAGGGAAAGGTTTTACCGGCATCTGGTGGAGGAGCATTGTCCGGCTAGTTACCAGCTGACCTGCCCACATGCTTCGTCTTGTTTGGTGAGATTGGATCGCCGATCAGAATTAGTGAGGCACTGTATGACGCAGCACCATGAGAAGCGGGACACTGCACTTGATATGTGCATAAGTTTTCGGGTGTTTCAAAAGGAGTTCCCAAATTACGGGTGTCAGAAGTTTGCGAGAATGACCAGAGGGGATTGGGAGACCGTGTCTGTTCTCGGGAGGACTGGTGGTTCTAGGCGGTTTGTGATCCCCAAGCACCCGTCCTCTCATGGTTCAGGCCCGGCCCCTGCGAGTGTTTGGAAGAAGCCTCCAAGTAGCAGTTATGGGAGCGCTGATCACATGAACTCCTCCATTGAGTCATCGGTGGTAGACCAGAGTTCTATGCTGTCTGGTGCAGAGCGTTCGGAGCGTTCGGAACGTGTTCGGCCAATGGGAAGTCGGATCCCGAATGTTGATGCCACCTATGACCATGTTTCTAAGTCTTTGGAAAGAATAACTGCATGTATGGACGCCGGAGTTTCGGCCATTCAGTCGACTGCTTCGGCTGTCATGGCGGATATTCGCAACCTAATTGGTGAAGCTTTTGATCCGTTGGAAGGGATCCAGGAGTTGCGGGAACAGGTGAAACTGATTCCGAATTTAGAACAGGAGAATCTGGACTTGCAGGATCAGTTGAGGTTTTATAAAGAGGAGGATAACCGTTCGCGTGAAGTAAATATGGAGTTGCGTCGTAAGTTGTCCCGCTATGAACAGCAAGGTGGTCCGGATTCTAAGCGGAAGAAGACGGAGAAAGATAAGGTGGAAACTGAAGTGCAGGGTAAGCCGGAGGATCAGGTTATGGAGGAGGAAAAGTCGGAGAAAACCGGAGCTGTTGGTGGTACAGTTAGCATTTCAGATATGCGGGAAGTGATGTCGGGGCTCTTCAAGGAAATGTTTGAGGAACACTTGCCTCAGCCTGCTGCTCAACAATTGCCGGCTCCACCACCTGTTGCTATGACTATGCCGGCCTTTCCCTCCTGGGATGCCTTTTTCCAGTCTTTTGGACAGAATTTGCCTCAATATACTGCTGCGGATCCTAATATGAGTGCTTTCGGGGACCCGAATGCGCAGATGGCTATGCGCATGGCTCCACCTTTGTTTAGTCCTCCTGCTGTGTCTAGAGTTCGGCAATCACCGCAAGTGCCTCTCTATAGTGCTGCGGTGGCTGGTGGAGTTGGTTTCGGGGAAAACCCACCACCATCCGGTGGTTCGGTGCCACATGCTGCCAAGCCGGGGATGGTTCGGGGGGGAAAACCCGCTCTGTTGCCGAAACCCCGCACTATGGTGACGTTGACTCCTAGGCCTAGCGCTGCGAGGGTTACTTCCACTCCGGTTGCTAGCCCGGAGAGAACCGCTGTGCTAGTTCCCGATAAGGCTTTGGATAGTCCCGCAAGACTGGCGTTGGAGATGAAGAGGCTGGAAGAAAACTTGACCCAGGATACGGGTGAGGGTGAAGTTGTGGACTCGGATGCAGCTGAGGAAAGTCCTGAGATGGAGATATCTGTTGAGGAGGAGAATCGGTTGCTTCGGGGTGAGAAGGGCACAGTGATGGATGAGTATTAGTGCTCTTCCACTGTTTTTTGTAGTGTGATGATGATTGTGTGTTTATTTGTTGTTTTCCGGATGGACGGCGGCGTGGGAGCGCCAGTATCATTGGCATCTGGCTACGCCGAAGTCAACCGGGCCGGATGCAGTCGTTCGCGGATATTTCCAGTCCTCTCCGAGACAACAACCCCCTGATTCCCTGCAACGGACACTACGTGGACATCTACTCTATTTACATGGACATTATTTAAAGCATATGGACCTCTGTGATTTTATTTACCGGATTTATCCTACCAGTGATTGTGATCATACCTCGGGTTAGAGTTTTTCTTCATTATTATTCTCCCAAGTTAAAGGTATGTTTCATATTGTATTGTGTTGTTATAGGAATATGTTGTTTTTACTTACACCGCGCGTGTGTAGGCTTTTTAATATTCCTTCACTTTACTTTTTCACATGTCGTTCTTCTATGTCCTTTTGTTCCATTTCCACTGTATGTGTCTTTACGATTTAATGTATTATACGTCTTACTTAGGACCTGTTTAGTTCTAGCCAGTTCGTGTCTAGTCGGTCCTCCCTCCAGAAAAAGGGGGGGAGGGGGGTATTGTGGTGCTGAGTGTGGTGGTGCCGGGTCGGAGCGGTTATCCCCGCTCTGGCCCGGCGCTGCTAGCCAGTGTCCCGAGCTCCCGGTCTAGTCGCCCGGTTATCCGGGTGCGGCCGGCCGGACTGGATTCGGGCTGGCTGTTCTATCTGTTGCAGGGATGTTTTGCCACCAGATGTCGTGTGGGGGTTTTGTCTCTCTTATTTTAATATTTTACTGTTAGCCTATGTCTGATGTCAATTCTTGTCTTAAACTACCCTTTCTTTACTATAACTTTTTTGTTCTAATCCCTCTCTTCTGTGAAGCGGGGGGAGAACCTTTTTCACTGTGGTTGAAGGGTTTTTAGTCGGCAATAAAGACTAAAGTGCTAGCAAGGACTCGGAGATCTGTGTTGTTCTATTCTTGTTGTTATTTACCCGAATCGCCGTGCAAGTAAATAAGCAGACATTACACAACCCTACTACCAATTGAAATAATACATTTCTACTTTTAAGATGACCATTTATTGATTTAAATATATAGAATAACATTTTTTCGGCCATAGATTGATAGATAATTGACTCAGGATGTCATTCTTTTCAGGATTATATACAGGAAAATATGACCTTTTAGGAAATATTACCCCAAAACCTCTTACTTTTAATCTAAATTTCATTTTTCCTCATTTCTGTCATTTAAAAGCAAGACTTTTAAGAGAATAGCCCTATATAGCGTTTTTACGTCGCACATATTTCAACCTGGTTCATAAAATGAAAATATAATCCTTGGCAGAAATACTACTCAATTCTTCAAGGTAGTGTAATAACAAAGCTATAGGATTGTTTTTTTCTCTCATTTCTTGACAGTAAGCAGAATAATGATGAATGAAAAAAGGTCAGGTAGTGCCAAGCTATAGTGGAAAAGTGAAGTGATTTTTAATTTTGCCATTTGCTAAATCAAAATGAGAGACTTATTTCAACACAAGCTGCCAATATTATGAGGAAATAGTCATATTTCCCAAAGACAATGCCAAATCGAACCTAAAATTAATTTCTCATTGTCAAAATCGAACTATTTAGAGGCAGTTTAATGTGCGACGTAAAAACATAGGAAGTCCTAACCCTGTCTTTAATATTATGTAGAATAAAAACTATTTAATTAATTTAGTAGCAAATTTAGATTTAAAATGCTCCATTACTCTACTTTAGGCTTGCCAACTATGGAAAACATTGAAAGGATTTTTTTTGGTACAATGTTTTCAGGCTACTGGGCCCATTTCGTAGGAATGGACCATATATATAGTTTACTTTACTGGTAATTGCCTACCCCGAAATATTGCAAACATTTTTGATGAATAAATATACCAAACATATGAAAAAAACCCAAACACTTCTATTTTTAGATGTCCTTAATGGTGACTATCATTGGAATCGGCTAGACCTCATCTTTTCAAACATGTTGATATCCTAAAATCAATTTTCTGGGACTTTTTGTCAGTATGACATTTTAGTAAATCTTTTATTTTCATTTTCAGCAAAGCACACAGCGTCATGCCCCAGTCTTAGTGGTGAGTATATCACTGATGTCTGTTGGCTGGATCAAAACACCCTCATTGGTATTCAGCGGGCAGAGAAAGTTGTCACAAAGTACACATTTGATGGTACATACTGTACCATCTCAAAAGGTGTGGAGGAATCATTCAAGCCATCAAAGGTCTCATGCACCTCAAAGAACACATTTCTTGTTCTTGAGACAAACAACCAAGTGCATTTCTATGATTCAGATCTCATGATAACTGACTCATGGGCCCCGGGAGGAACCATTAAGAGTCTGGCGACAAATGGTGAGTATTTTGTCCTTACTGGTGAAGAGAACACAGAGGCAAAACTGTACGATATGAACAAAGAGTTACAGAAGAGTTTCACGCTGGTCAATCCACAGTACAGGGCCAATCATTGCATTCTGAGAGGGGATGGTTTACTTGTAGCCACCACTGGGGGCACAGACCACTATGTGCTTGTCTATGATACCAATAGTAATGCTAAGAGGCAGTTTGGAGGACATGGAACAGGTGAATCCCAGCTGAAGACACCGTTTGATGTTTGGTCGCAGACAGGAGGGGAGATCTATGTCAGCGAGAGGGGCAACAACCGCATTTCTGTTTTCTCTGCTACAGGCGCTTTCAGGAGATTCCTCACAATTGAGGGATCTATTCTGCACGTTCCGGCCGCTATGTCTATCTACCCTGCAGATAGTACCCAAGTGAGCCTGATGGCTCTGGTGAATAATAAGTATACTATTGAGATCTTTCAGATTAAGGCTTCCAATTTGGAAGCCTTCATAGGCTAGCGATAGGCTACACAAGTTAAACTTACTTTTTAACATCCAAATAAAGTGTGTAATAAATAGCAAATGGCACTCTGTTTGGATTCAACCTGATCTCAACCCATCAGAAAACAGGAACTCACCCCTTTAAGGTTTGTCCCGTTTTCTGATGTGTCTGATCAGTTTTTAGCCTACATTGTGCTATTTGCTATAATAATGTGTCAGTAACGTAACACTAAAAATATTTAAAAAAAGATTAGTTTAACTGCTCCACGCAACCCTAACCATTTACTGCGGGAAGCTCTTATCATATGATGTTATACCTACACTTTTCTACACCTCAGTACCTATAAATTCTCGATGTCAACTATCATCCTTCTGATGAAGGGCCACATGAGCCCGAATACTTGAGACAACTAATAAAATCAACAACAACTTCCTTATGTGCTTCATAATTTACATCTATTAAAAATACTTCTGCCAACCCGATATACAGCGAGCCCCCTTCCCCTCGACTAAAAAATTTGGCAGTAAGAATATTACTAGTCAACTTAACCTGAGACAGAAGAGAAACGTTGGGCTTAGCGCCCTTGATAATAATCCTTTTCTTTTTCAGCCAGCAGACAGTGCAAAAATTGCATCCCTAAAATATCAAACAATATGATAACAACTGTTTTTTTGCTTTTTGTATTCTTCCAACCATATTCTTTCTTGATGACAACATGGGTTGGAATATATAATTTGTCTGTGCCAGTGCACATGTATTTTACAATGCGTCCTGCTACTCCTCCCGCTACTCCTCCCGCTACTCCTCCCGCTACTCCTCCCGCTACTCCTCCCGCTACTACTCCCGCTACTCCTCCCGCTACTCCTCCTGCTACTCCTCCCGCTACTCCTCCCGCTACTCCTCCTGCTACTCCTCCCGCTACTCCTCCTGCTACTCCTCCCGCTACTCCTCCTGCTACTCCTCCCGCTATGATGAAATCTGACGTACAAATATTTGGCAATGTTTTTATCGAAAATTGCAAGAATGTTTTCATCAATATCATAGCTTGTATAAATGATCTATGAAAACCAAATGCATTGTTGAAAGATGGAGGTTTGGGTTATGAAAACATGTATAAGTTATGTAACATACATTGGAGCATTGATAAATATCCTCTACTGAACATGGCATGTTTTCTATAGATTATAGACTGTACCATAGTTTCATTATTCCATGTAGATACAAATTGAAAATGACAGCTATGCAAATCCTGTAATAAGGGCTTTGTCATCTTAGCCAATTCTCATGATCCTCTTATAATTCAGTTAAAAAGAATCCTCTGTGGTGCAAAATGACATGAGAATCGGCTTAGTGGACAAGGGCCTTCAGATTTGAATGTATTAAGAACTGATCAGTTCATGTTTTAATGACTGCCTTCAAATTCTCTGGGATATAACCACCTATATTCACAGGACCACCCGTGGCTCTTATTAAAAGGATTAACCTGCATGTTGGGCTTGGTGGTGCAAACAGTGCACCAACAGGCCTTCAATGTTGGTCATTAAAAGCTGGGTTCCACTGGCCGGCTACTCCTTCCGCTACTCCTTCCGCTACTACTCCCGCTACTACTCCCGCTACTCCTCCCGCTACTCCTCCCGCTACTACTCCCGCTACTCCTCCCGCTACTCCTCCTGCTACTCCTCCCCCTACTCCTCCCGCTTCTCATCCCGCTCCTCCCTCTACTACTCCCGCTACTCCTCCCGCTACTCCTCCCGCTACTCTCCGCTACTCATCCCGCTCCTCCTGCTACTCCTCCTGCTACTCCTCCCGCTACTCCTCCCGCTACTCCACCTGCTACTCCTCCCGCTACTCCTCCTGCTACTCCTCCCGCTCCTCCCTCTACTACTCCCGCTACTCCTCCCGCTACTCCTCATGCTACTCCTCCCGCTCCTCCTCCTGCTACTCCTCCCGCTACTCCTCCCGCTACTCCTCCTGCTACTACTCCCGCTACTCCTCCTGCTACTACTCCTGCTACTCCTCCTGCTACTCCTCCCGCTACTCCTCCCGCTACTCCTCCCGCTACTCCTCCCGCTACTCCTCCCGCTACTCCTCCTGCTACTACTCCCGCTACTCCTCCCGCTACTCCTCCTGCTACTCCTCCTGCTACTCCTCCTGCTACTCCTCCCGCTACTCCTCCCGCTACTCCTCCTGCTACTACTCCCGCTACTCCTCCCGCTACTCCTCCTGCTACTACTCCTGCTACTACTCCCGCTACTACTCCCGCTACTCCTCCCGCTACTCCTCCTGCTACTACTCCTGCTACTCCTCCTGCTACTCCTCCCGCTACTCCTCCCGCTACTCCTCCTGCTACTCCTCCTGCTACTCCTCCCGCTACTCCTCCCGCTACTCCTCCCGCTACTCCTCCTGCTACTACTCCCGCTACTCCTCCTGCTACTACTCCCGCTACTCCTCCCGCTACTCCTCCTGCTACTACTCCTGCTACTCCTCCTGCTACTCCTCCCGCTACTCCTCCCGCTACTTTGACTGTCTATTGCTCCCACTTCAAAGGATGCTGGGAGCAAGCAACTGAAAGTAACCGGAGTAGGTGTTAAGGCCATGCTTCTTCCACCGATACAACTACCGCTAGTCAGAAATTTGAGCAGACAACATTTTTCGCATGGAAATGAACGCATCAAGTAATGTGAGGAGTAATGTAGAGAGGTGCTAGTGCCCTGCTTTAGATCTCGCCACTTCTTGTTACTTCAGCTCCAAGTAGCGGCTGTTAAATATCAAACATGTTTGATAGTAGCGGGAGCATTCTACGCTTCTAAAAACTGCCAAAAGAAGCGGAAAATAACACCTTGTGTATAGTGGACGTAGTTGATGCAGGAAACTCCACATCAGTCCTTTGATGGGAGCTTGTGGGTCAGATTTTTCAGAAAATGTACAATGGGCAGCTCTACACATATACTAAATTCTACTAAATTAAGCCGAAAAATGGAGAATATCGGGTATATTTGGTATCGCATTGATTCATAGTGACAGTTCTGTTATGTTAAACTGCCTTTTGAAGCTCATTTTTGTCTTAAATGTGGGTTTGTTTGCGAGGATTGGTGAAGGCGAATTGTACATTTTCTGAAAATCTGACTCTTGTACGGGCATTCACGCTAACTATTCCTCCATTGGAAGTGTATGCAGAACTCGTTATGGAGGAACTAGAGCTGGACTATGAGCTCACATATGAATATCAATCATGTGTATGTAGTGATATTCAATACTCTAGGTGTCATTGTATTTCATACATTGGAGCTGTTGATTAGTTCCACTGAATAACAACAGAGGTCACTACTGTTTGCTGTACTGCTAAGCCATTGCTTTTATATCTGATCAATCTACATGATCAATGTAACTATTACCTATCAAGACTTAGGTATAGAGTTCAATACTATTTACCATAATGTGTCAATATGTGTATAAGTGTCTGTGATGCATTCCTCATCCCTCAACATGTACTATTTCATGATGTTGTTGTATATGTATGCAGTATGTTTTCATTAAACACCATGAACTCTTAGGTAGCTGAATTACCTAGGAGCCCTCTGAGCCTGTGTTTCAGGCAAGAGGCCGGCGGAGGGTTGAGAGAATAAACCTAACATTGGTTGTGCTTACAACATTTGAGTTATGGTTGTTCTTTGCTAAGTCCGAACCTGGGCTGTGTAAGAAAAACACTACATGTAGATATTAACAGCATTATTTTCTTTCTTTCTTTTTTGTTGAAAATAACATAATTTTATTAAAAGTCCCCACCATCTTGGCATTTACAATTATACTGAAATAATTGTAAGTTTTCCTTATTTATATCAAGCTTACTTTTGAAACATTGGTGAATAGCTAAGGCAGGATCATTACCGGCAGGGCTCAACTCCCATCAACCCTCACTCAATCACCCACGCCACCTGTCACCAACTATATGATATACCTCCGCCATTGCCACTTCCTCATTCACCTCTCTGCCATTGACTTGTATTATACCTCTAGGAGGGATGGTATGATAAGCCATAGGCTACAGCATTAGAAAACCGTATTACCCTCTGGGCGGTATTTACATGTCATATTGCCCCCTGGCGGAATTTTTGTTGAAAAAATAGGCCCATCTTTGCATCCTTATTTTCTTTATTTAAATAGTTATTTTCACGGAAAAAAGATGCGTTATGCATTGTGTGTAATGATAAAATATAAATGATAATAAAAATGTCAAATTGTGGATGTATTGCGTATCTAAATGGGAAAATAGACCCGAAAATGAGTGAGGTGGACCAGAAGTGAGAAAGTAAACAAACAGACAAGTGAACAAAGCGAGTTGTCCAACTCGAATTTCCATCGAATTTTCACGATTGTTTCACACAAAAACATTGGGAGAGGTATAACAAAATACAAAATTGACTCATGGCCGTGTAAGAGCTGGTTATCTCCCTAGGGCTACCCAATTTCCTCGGGGGCTACCCACCCTTAAGAAATTGGTACACCTGCAGGAGATAACCACCTCTCACACAATCAGGAGTCAATTTTTCTATATATCAATTTTCCAACAGCTAAACCTACTTGGTATAGTTCATATTAGCCTAGATATTTCACACATTTTTGTATTACAACAAATTCTTTCATAAATATCTCGACCTTGCAAACCCAGTTGTGGCTGGATGTATAAACAAAGAGTGCATACGCTGTGTGATGTGTTCCAGGAAAATGACTCTTAAGTGGCAAAATTTACATTTTTCAAAATGTTTTATTACAAAATCTCTATATGTGATGTGTTTCAGGAAAATGAGTCATAAGTCGCAAAATATAGATTTTGAGATACCATTATATTTGAAAAGATGAGGTCAAGCCGATTCCAATGATAGTAAACAGTCTAATAATCTAATAAGTATTTCTAGATTTTAAGTTTAATATCTTCGTTTGAAAAAAAAAGAAGTTTCCAATATCTCTGGGGATCAATAAACAGTAAAGTTACTAAATGAAGTCCACATGAGGATCTTTAAAACGAAAGGATATAGTACATAGATTGTCCTGAAATTTGGTACATCGATTGATATATCTATAAGTTATATACCCTCCAAAAAGTAGAACATTCCAATAATGTGATCTTGTGAAAAAAACACTTTGAAAAATATCAATTTTGCGACTTATGACTCATTTTCCTGAAACACATCACATATTGAAGTGCTCTGATCTTTAGAGGCTTTAGCACTTATACTCATATAAATCCATGTGTCAAATTTCGGGACATTGTATTAAATATACGCCCTACAAAGGTCTTCAAAACGCAGGAATATACCCAGATATACCTGGTATTCAACATTTTCAGCCTAGTTTAGGAGAATTTCCTGAATGTGTAGAACTGCCAATTGTACATTTTCTGGAAATCTGAGCCATATATGTAACTGTTTGTTCTGGAAATAAACAATATCAATGAATCAATAAAATCTCAGAATCCACTTTTTAATAATCTCTAGGAAAAGCACGGGGAAATCCGGGTGTAAAATTTGCGGTCAAAGAATTACTTTGGTTCTTAAAAGATTTAAAGCAGTGAGACAGAAAATGTGAGTTATGTCACTCTCAGTCTACACTTTCTCTAGGGAAAACACATTCTACTGTATTGTTCAAACCTGAAAGTATAGAATTACATATTAGCTTTTTTGAATGTAAACGTGGTTAGAATCCGCTCGATGTTATCCTTTCAAATATGATGATATATCTCCAATGAGATGCATTCTCCTGCAACTAATCACCCATCTATAAACAAAGCCACACAGTTTAAATGTATTGATTATTAATGAATTAAATGAATACACGGAATTTAATGAATTGATTATTAATGAATTAAATTAATACGCAGAATTGAAATAAATTGGTACACAATGATCAAGATGGCAGCACAGGCAATTCCCCGATAGACCGGAAGTAGAAGATATAACGGCAGGGCACGTGACTCCGCAATATCTCCCATAATGCCATGTAATAAAGGAAATAGAGGAGTTGTACAATGACCAAAATAACGGTAAAGCCAATTCCCCTATAAACCGGAAGTACTATATATAACAGCAAGGTCACATGGCCCCGCAATATGTCCCATAATGCCATGTAATAGAAGAAATAGCAGAGTTGTACAATGACCAAAAAAAAACAACAGAGCCAATTCCCCTATAGATCGGAAGTACTTTATATAACAGCAAGGGCACGTGACTCCGCAATATCTCCCATAATGCCATGTAATAAAGGAAATAGAGGAGTTGTACAATGACCAAAATAACGGTAAAGCCAATTCCCCTATAGACGGAAGTACTATATATAACAGCAAGGGCACGTGACTCCGCAATATCTCCCATAATGCCATGTAATAAAGGAAATAGAGGAGTTGTACAATGACCAAAATAACGGTAAAGCCAATTCCCCTATAAACCGGAAGTACTATATATAACAGCAAGGTCACGTGGCCCGGCAATATGTCCCATAATGCCATGTAATAGAAGAAATAGCAGAGCTGTACAATGACCAAAAAAACAACAAAGCTGATTCCCCTATAGACAGGAAGTACTATATATAACAGGAAGGTCACGTGGCCCCGCAACATGTCCCATAATGCCATGTAATAGAGGAAATAGAGGAGTTGTAGATCAGGGAGAGTGGCGGAGACCGGGTACAACCCTAGAGGAAGCCATCAAACCCTCAACCCTCATATTAATCATACTCCTGCTGCGCCTGCTTCCTTGTATGGCCCTTTGTTACCGGCCTTGTTAAGGCACCGGCAGGCTGGAACAAAGGGTCATAATGGCGCATGAGTAAAAAGGACATAATAATGTGATGTGGAAGAAGAAAATTAATGTATGTATTACTTGACTCTGTATTTGAATTGTCTTAAGTTATTGCACAACCCTAGTTGGATCAGATCTTCAGAAAATGTACAATTCGCCTTCAATAATTGTCTCAAATAAGCCATATTTAAGACAGAAATGAGCTTTAAAATGCAGTTTAACACTGCTCAACGTGACCCCAAATATAGTCAGATATACCTGGTACTCATCATTCTTCCGCCTATTTTAGTATGATTTTCCTAAATTTGTAAAGCTGTCAATTGTACATTTTCTAAACATCTGACCCAGTTATAGTACTCGCCTCAGCGGCAAGTTGAAAACCTTGGTTTACTGTTTTAAGATAATTGTTCTCATGTACTACATTGGAGAAGCTGTCGAAATAAAGTCTTTACAAAAATGTACCACATTGTATTAAATATAGGCCTACCCTTTGGTATAGTAAAGTTTAAGGACAGTTAGTGTACAATGAATTTCAGACATCTAAGAGGTTTTTCTAGATTTTAGGTTTGATATATTTATGTTTGAAAGAAGTTTGCAATCGTTCTAGGTGGGAAGTTACCAATAAAGTAGCTAAATATACTCTACAGGCTGACCTTTGAAGACCAAGGATATATTTTATATACTATGTGATTAAACCCTCCAAAAATTAGAACATTCCAACAATTGACAATATATCACTTTGGAAAATATCAATTGTCCGACTTGTGACTACTTTTCCCTTATTCCATCACATGTTTTTTTTTTGTTTTTTTTTATTCACTTACAGGCCAAAAACATTTAACAACAGAAGTTCATATGTAAAAACGTAAATGTCCACCGTGGACGTACTTCATACGGTGTGCGATTGGAAGCATTGCTATGAGGACTAATGAGCGATATTGAGGGGCTGCTTACAACATGGGGATATAGACTTTTGGTGCGCACTTTTGGTTGCACTCACTGTGGGACAGCCCGTGCACCGTCACGCCATCTAGTGGTGTGGACTTGCACTGTGCCCCAACACTCACTTCTCAATCATTTAATGATTTTCAACGAATATAATGTGATAATATCTTATATAGAGGCCATCCATTTGGTCGAAGATGAATGCGAAGATAGGGTTTTGGTGTTACCATTATAGTTATATGGTTTAGCATGTTTTTTTTCGCTTATATTTTTTTTTTATATATAAATAACATGTATCTTATTTTCTATTTAGTATACAACTAAGGCGACGTCAGGGACCATCCATGGTTGATAGCAAATTTTTGTATCATGAATTATTGATTCGTCGTTTGTTAAATGTACTTAGCCTTTTAAATGTATTAAAAAAATCAAAGACATCGCCCACCTGTTCACTGCCCTCTCCCTTCCTTTGTTTTAGGATTTTATTTCCATAATTCCCTCAATGAGGTTTTTCTATAGGGGAATCACATGTCCGCCATCGTGAATCTTGATGAGCATGGAATTATTTTTTTTTTTTTTTTAAATATTTTTTATTGGGCAGACATTTAAAGTCCCACATGTTTAAACAAATAGTAATTATGAATGTAAGTCTAAAATCCATAGAAAACATGCTAAACATGTTCAACCCTGCATATTTGTCAATGATTTCATGGAAATAGTCATGTTTTAGAATAGAATAGAATAATTTTTTATTCATCAAGGTGAGCATACATGACGAATAGGTCGACAGGCCTCTAAGTACCTTTTAGGACTTACACTTAGCTCTTCCGGCCGTTCCCTTGACAAATAGGGATAGACTTTTGCATAGTTACGTTTTACATCTTGCAATATAAGTAGAGTATATAAGAATGAATACATAATAAAACAGCGTAGAATATAAAATACACGGTACAAGCAGTTGACAGAGATTTGAGTCAAAACATACAAGTTACATGATTCCATATAAGAAGACGCTATTTCCCTCATCATTTTTTAAAGAATTTATTTCAACTGGATACGTCGCCTCCCATAGAGGTAGGATTTTCTGGTGGAACCCAGCTTTTTTGAATAATCGTCATGATATAAATTAAATTGGTGGTTTCAAGGTAACGACAATGTATATAAAGTTTACTTAACTTGAAAGGGATAACCACAGATGATAGGGAGACCCTTGCCTAGCACAATGTATAAGGAATTTTAAATGCAAAAAGTAATAACAATAAGTGATAAAAATAGAAATAGTAGCAAAAAGTCAACTTGTTGTAAGCAGTTAAACGCGAACCTCTAACTCATGAGAGTGACTGCCCTGCAGGTATCATACAGTAATATAATTATTAGGTGCTGATGAGTGGTTTGACAATATATTTGATGTGTTTCAGGAAAATGAGTTATAAGTTAATTATGATTTATTAATATTTTAGGTAAAATTACCGTAAAATTAATATTTTTCAAAGTGTTTTTTCACAAGATCACATTATTGGAATGTTCTGATTTTTGAAGAGTGCATTACTTATAGTGACGCGGTTTACACACTTAGGCAAAACACAAATAGGTGTGTTTGCGATTCCCCCCCCCCCCCCCCCCCCTACCTAGAAAAACCTTACCCTACCTAAAAAAAAAATTACCATACCTGATTTTTTCCCAATCATATCATACTTTTTTTGGATTTTTTGACAAAAAAAGCTTATAAAAGCAGGAAAACGGGTTTTCCTAACCTGGAACTGTCAAAAGGCACATTTCCCATGTTCAAAACAACTATTGTCATGAAAAAGACATTTTTTTCAGTTCCTGGGAGGAGGTTTCCAAACAAACAAAAATAAAAAAAAAAAGTTACCATCCCCCCAACCTAGTTTTAAGTCAGATAAATCGGAAACACACCTATTTTTGGGGGCCTTATACTTATACTTATTGTTTAGTAATGACTCATTTTCCTAGAACGGATCACAAATGTCCTATTGCTGCAGTGAGAGGCAGGAGGGACAGTTGGTGAAAGTGATGCATGGGGCCGCAAGAGGGCGCACCTGTGCCACATGCATCATGGGTAATATATCTAAACCCTCATTGTGACAGGAAATCACGTGAGCCTTGCCCCTAGTGGTGGGTGTGTGCATGACTCACCACACTGTCAAAGGCTTTTATAGAATCACTTATTGCGGAGTATGAGTTGCACCATATGTGATGTGTTACAGGAAAATGAGTCACAATTAAAAATTGGATTTTCCTACAGATTCCAATGTCAGTAAACAGAAGGACATCTAATAAATATGTTTGAGTATAATGTTTGATAATTTGTGATGTGTTTCAGGAAAATGAGTCGCAAAATGGATATTTTTCATAGTGTCTTGTTCTCGTGATTTCTTTATTAGAATGTTCTGGTTGTAGAGGGTGTAAGGAGTATAGTTATATGAATCTATGTGAGTCAGATTCTCAGAAAATGTACAATTCGCCGTCAGCAATCCTCTCAAATAACCCACATTTAATACAAAAATATGCTTCAAATTGCAGTTTAACTTAACAAAACTGATACTTTAAATCAATGCAATACCACATATATATTCAGATATACCCGATATTCATCATTTTTCAGCCAAATTGAGCAGGATTTCCTTAATGTGTAGAGCTGCCAATTGTACATTTTCTGTAAATTTGACCCACTAAGGGTTTCTTGATCTGACAAATGGCTGAGGTTTATCAATAACTTGACTCATCCAAACGCCTTGACTCAATATATTGATGTTACACCTGTGTTTTACATCTATGAGACATTTTGTACTCCTTTAAGTAAAACACAACCAAGTGTAATGGCACCATTTTATGCATGTGAGTAAAATCGCCAGAAAATGTACAATTTGCCTTCACCACCAATCCTCTCAAATAACTCGAATCTCAGACAAAAGTTCAAAATTCAGTTCAACCTTACCAAACATATTGCTAGAATCAATGCAATGCCGAATATACTCGAATTTATATTGTATAGCAGAATTAACCAAATGTGTACAGCGGCCAATTCTACATTTTCTGGAAATCTGACACTTGTGCCCAGGGTTTAGATTAAACAACAACTTGGCAACTCCCCTATTCTCCTGCCATATAGTACAACTCCCCTATTGCCATGCCATATAGTACAACTCCCCTATTCTCCTGCCATATAGTACAACTCCCCTATTGCCATATAGTACAAAGGACTATCAACACACCGGAAGTCTCTTATTTTCAAGAGGTCAGTGACCCCAAGTGTCCCTAGGGTTGACCCTTGACCTATGTAGGTAGCCATCACTCAGTGTGGGTTGACCATTAAACCCTTACAATGACCGTCCCTGCCCGCTTTACGGCCCCAGTGAGAATGTCAACAAGGGCTGCCCAATGCTGGCACTAATATGACAACAAAACTGATACTTTAAATCAATGCGGCACTAAATGTACTCAGATATTCCCGGTATTCATCTTTCCTAAGCCTAATTGAGCAGAATTTTTTTTTTTCATTTAGAATGTTTATACAGCAAATCAATAGGTCAAATCATTTCACAAGTAGTCAAGTGCAATGAAGATACATAGTCAATTCGCAAATTGATTTTAACCTAGACATGGTCTCACAGGTATATAGTCATTGCTGAATTCCATGGTTTTCTGTCCACTGCTGTGTCTAACTACGGCCTCACGCTGGTTCTAGTTATCTAATTCTAATGCTATGATAGCTGGTGCTAACACAATATTAATACAATGGCAGAAATTGTAGAACTGCCAGTTGTGCATTTTCAATTATCTGACCGCATTATCTTTTCAAAAATAATGATATCAGCTGACAAGTAACTAGTGACTACCATGAAACATGTTATAGCACATCGACCCCGCAGAGAAAGTACAGCATTTGTTGTAAAAAGACCTTACTCAGGAAAACGGAGCACTCTTAATATGGTGTTGGTTGTGCACTGAGAAGTAATAATAATTCATATTTCATGCATAATAACATTTCTATATTTCAGAGTTTTTCTGTTTATGTTGCATGTGGTAAAAACTTTCCTATATGATGAGACAAGAAAACAAAGGATCTTCACGATTAAATTATCTAATCAAGTAGTTCTTAGTAGATCTACTACTGGGATGCTTTTGTATTATTGGAGATGTTCAATGCTAAAGGCCCCCAAGGTCAGAAAGAGAGAGAGGAAGAGACATATATGAGAGAGGACAGAGAAGGACAGAGACGAGAGAGTGGGAGGAGAGAGAGGACAGAGACGAGAGAGTGGGAGGAGAGAGAGGACAGAGACGAGAGAGTGGGAGGAGAGAGAGGACAGAGAAGAGAGTGGGAGGAGAAAGAAAGAGAGAGAGGTGAGAGAAAGAAAAGAGAGGGTTGGCGGAGAAGAGAGAAGGACAGGGAGGAGAAATAAAAGAGAGAGTCTGAGGAGAAGGGAGAGGGAGGAGAAAGACAAGAGAGGAGTGTGAGGAGAAAGAGAAGAGAGCAGGGAGAAGCTAAATACAAGAGAGGAGTGGAGGGAAAAAAGAAGAGAGGGGAGAGAGAGAGGGGACAGAGGGCGAGGGAGGAGAGAGGAGAGAGAGGAGAGAGAGAGGGAGAGAGGAGAAGAGAGGGAGGGAGAGAAAGAGGGAGGGAGAGAGAGGAGAGAGGAGAGAGAGAGGAGAGAGGGAGAGAGAGGGGAGAGAGGGGACAGAGGGCGAGAGAGGAGAGATTAGGGAGAGAGGGGGAGAGAGGGAGACACAGGAGAGAGATGGTGAAACAGAGAACTGTATGAGAGAGAGGGAGTCATTATGATTGCACATTATTGCCTATTGACAAGGGATACATAACTAAGCATGGTTTATTGCTTTGCACCCATTAAGGGTTTGTTGACCCAATTCTGGCCGCAAACCCTTCATTGGCAATACGCAGCTGCTTAGTTCTCAAACGAGCTCATAGGGAGCGCCCTAAAACCCTTTACGGTGCCCTTAATACAGGACAAGAATTTATGGGGGCATAAATCATGTAGATGGGGGAGGCAGAGGGGGGGGGGGGGAGGGGGGAGGGGAAGGGGGGAGGGGGAGGGGGAGGGGGAGTTGGGAGTGATGGATGTACAGGATGACAGAGCAAGGTGAGATAAGTCAGACAGAGGAGAGAAAGCAAGTATGGGAGGGGCGACAGAGGAAAGAGTGGCGGAGAGAGAGAGATGAAGAGAGGGGGTGGAGGAAGAGAGAGGCATAGAGAAGATAGGCGGACGGGGGAAGAGGGAGGGGGAGGGGGGACGGGGGAAGGGGGAGAGGAGAAAGGAGGGGGAGGGGGGAGTGATGGATGTACAGGATGAGAGAACAAGGTGAGATAAGTCAGACAGAGGAGAGAAAGCAAGTATGGGAGGGGCGACAGAGGAAAGAGTGGCGGAGAGAGAGATGAAGAGAAGGGGTGAAGCTGTGATGTTACTCTAAGGGTGGAGGAAGCGAGTGGGATAAAGAAGATAGGCAGACGGGGGAGGGGGAGGGGTAGGGGGAGAGGAGGGGGAGTGATGGATGTACAGGATAAGAGAGCAAGGTGAGATAAGTCAGAGAGAGGAGAGAAAGCAAGTAGTGTGGGGGCGAGAAAGGAAAGAGTAGAGAGAGAGAGACGGAAAGAGGGGGTAGGGGGGAGAATAGCAGAGGGAATGGCAGGTAGAGGGAAGAGAGAGCGGAGGAAAGATGG